>PVJA010029447.1:0-26647 GCA_004027025.1 Myocastor coypus
TCTCTCTCTCTCTCTCTCTCTCTCTCTCTCTCTCTCTCTCTCTCTCTCTCTCCCTCTCTCTCTCTCTCTCTTTATATTACATTCAGGCTCTCTGCCTCAGCCTTAACCGCCTCAGGCTAATAATCCCAGAAGTACTTAAAACACATAACCCAGGGATCATGGATCAAGCCTCAAACTGCAGATCAGTACTAAATCACATAATCCCAGTGACTCATGAGTCAAGTCTCAATCTATAGAAGTCCCCGCCCAATGACTGCATGAGGCTTTGTGGGGACAACTAGACATAAACCATAACATATCTTTACCCAACTTCTGCCTTGCAAGCACAGGGAGAAACTGCCTGAAATTCCTTCCTCTCTACCTCAGGGGAGCTTCTTCCAAAACAAAGGCAGGGCCAGCAGGATGGTTCATTGGTCTAAAGTGCCTGCTTAGGAAAGCTTAAACTGCCTCAGGAAGCACCAAGGGCTGCACCAGCCCCGCCCACAGGGTAGGCTGAGTCAGCTTTTTTTTTTTTTTTTTTTTGCGGGGCAGGGGTTGGAACTCACAACCACAGAGCTGGTCGCTTGAGCCAGCCATAATTAAAGAAAAATAAATAAACAAAAGGCAGGCCTGAGGTTGTAGTTCAGGAATACAGTTCTGGCCTGCCCTGCTCCAGACCCAGGGTTCCATGCATGCCAGCACTACAAACAAACACAGCCTGTTCTTTCTGGGTGTCAGCTCAGTAGGTAAGGCCACCAGGCCTTGTAGGATTCCCTCTGTGGGCTTCCAGGCAAGAGGTCGGCACTTGGCCAAGCAGCCTTTTGGCAACCTTTTACTCTGGGTCAAGGGCCTTGAGCTTTAACTGAAAGGCAGCTACTAGGCCTAGGGGACCCACTGGCAACTTGCTTCAGCCAGGACAAGTCTGTGCCAATGGCTCATTAGACCTTTCTCAGCCCTGTGTCTTTGTAACATTTTATGTGGTGCTGGGACTAGAACCCAGGGCCTTGCCCATACTGGGCACATGCTCTACCAGTGGGCTACAACCCCAGCCTCATTCCTTTCCCTGAGGAACAACCTTCCCCAGGTGGCCAGGAAGAGGCCCCTCTGCAGTAAGGGGAAAAGCCTGGATCATAAGGATGTGGGGGCAGACGTGGGCACTAAAGCGGACCTGTGGGTTAAATACCTGGCTTACCACCATTCCAGATTGCCATACCCTGCCATGATGTAGCCTTCTCAAGTTTCAGTTTCTGTATTTGAAAACAGGCAAATGTACTCTAAAGAGGAACTGACTTAATACAGTGCTAAAGCTTAATGCTCAGCCCAAACTTGGTATGTGGCAAGCCATTAAACAAACAAACAAACAAACAAAAACCCTTTGTTATTTTATCATCAACCTTTAGGCTGCTCAAGATCTTCCCAGGCTCTTGCTTCCAGTGCAGCCAAGGCAAACCAGGCCCCCCTTCATCGGCTCCCTTCCCCCTCAACTCTAGCTCCTGCTGTGCCTTCCCAGCCCTCAAACCCTGCGCAGGGCAGGGCAGGGCAGGGCCTCTGCCCTGCAGCTCTCACAGCAGGGTTGGGTGATTTCAACACTAGGACATCAGATACCTCAGCCAGGCAGGAATGTGAGGTCCCATGAGAATAACCTAGGAGGCAGCCAGCCACCAAGGAGCGAAAAGACCTGGCTCCCTAACTGGGATGCCCACAGTGTCTACTCACCATGTGGGACAGAGAGAAGGGGTGGCATCCACTGTCCATCTACCCAGAAACCTATTTCCTTGAGGAACTGGCTTTTTTTTTTTTTTTTTTTTTTTTTTTTTTTTTTTTTGCAGTCTGCTTTCTTCTTTGAATACCTTTTCCCCCTCTGAGAGGCTGACGATCTAAATCCACCCGATACTGGGGATTGAACCCAGGGACTTTACACTAATCCACAGTTCCAGTCTTCTCTCATTTTTTTTATGTTCTTTTATTTGAGATAGAGTCTCATTTAATTGCCTACTTTGAGCTTGAACTCCTGCCTTAGTTCCCAGAGTGCTGGGATTGCAGGCCTATGTCATCATGCCCAGCTGAGCTGACTGCTTTTTAATGAACATCTACTGACTACCAGGCTCTTTCCTTGCAGTGCCTCACTTCCTGCCCACAGCCAACTGACAAAGCGTACATGCTGCCGTTTTACAGTGGAGGAAGTGGTCAAACTCAGTGTAGAAGACCTAGGGATTGGAACTCCAAAGCCCATGCATGTCCCTTTACTCCATCGGCACTTCAGAGGCCAAGGTCTTGCTCCTCCTCTTCCCAGGAGGACCCAAGCCTAGCTGGCTGGGGCCCAAGTCCTTCAACAAGGCCATTATCACCTTTATTTCCTACAGGGCCTTGGCTTCTCCCATGCTGCAGCCACCAACATTTTCTAAAGATGGCTCTAAATGATAGCCTTCCATGTGGTGCCCCTGAAGTCGGCTACTTACAAATGATAGAACTGTTCCATGTATCAGATTTCCAGCTGGTAAGACACAACCTGAAGCTGTTATCTTCCTAAGAGGCTGGGGTAGCTGCTGAGATCCTACCCCCCTGACAAGCTGGGTGCCTTGCAAGGCGTGTCTGGGGTAGAATGATCTACCAGTCATCCTGCCTGCACTGTGCCTATTGGGCCTTTGTACCCTGCTTGCCCCACCTCCTTTTGCTAAAGGGGTCACCAAAGGTATGCAGGTCACTATCCACAAGAGACAGCAAGGAGAGGGAGGAAAAGATTTGGGGGAGGGGGAGCTGGTTCCAGTCCCAGATGGGCCTTTTCCACATTGCATAATGAAGGCCAGGCAAGCCACATCATCATCTAAAGAGCTGGCACTGATCCCATTTGTTTCACAGAGTCTGGACATAGCACAGTATTTGCTACCATATCGGGAAATTTCACTTCCTTTCCCTCAGTTCCCCTTGGAGGCCAAGACCAAAGAACTCTGCAGGTGGTCAGATCCCCTGCCTTATCTCTGCCCTTGACCTCAGTGTGTTTTCGGATGACCCTGAGGCCACTGACCCAGTTGGGCGGAGCTGTGACCTGTCACCATGGAGCCTCAGCTCACACTGATCTCCACCCCCCACACTGTGTTGAGTAAAGCTCCAGCCACCCAACCAGGGGTCCCAGTAGCACAAGGAACAGCACACAGAGAAATGGCTGCTGAGGTCCCTGGTGACCAGGGCATCTGCCCCACCATCCCCAGCCAGGGCTGTGGAAAGACACCTGGCAAGGACACACCTGGTAAGCTGGGCTTGTGGGCTGGGAGGAGGTGGGGAGTAGCACGTGGCATGGAGAGGGCACCCCCTAAGTGAGTCCCAACTGTTGGGGTTTCTTTTCCTGACAGAATGCCCAGAGATATACTTCTTTCAGTTCTTGTCTTTCTCCCAAAATCCAGCTGAGGTAATACCATGACTCCGAATTAATGCCAGCAGTGCAGGGGACAAAGAGGGATCACCGCGCTAGTGTTAGTACCTCTTGTATTTATTTTTGCTTATAGAGTTGTTCCAGAGGCAATGTGGAATAGCTTATACTGGAAAGTTTAACAACAAGGTTAATAGTAAACTAGATACAGAAATACCATGAAGTAGGGGACCCGGCAGGATGGCTCAGTGGTCTAAAGCGCCTGCTTAGGAAAGCTTAGGTGGCTGCAGGGACCGCGGTTCGATCCCCGGCACCACATGCTATGCCAGCCATAAAAATAAATAAATAAACAAAAATTCTGAAACAAGAAAATAAAAAAAATATATTAAAAAAAAAAAAAAAAAGAAAGAAATGCCATGAAGTAGAAGAGAAGAAAGTAGAATTGAATCTGTTTACTAAAGACAATGTGCTCAGGAATTCCGCTCTGACAGTCCTAGCTGCCAGGGTAGAAAGCAGAAATAACCTGCACCAGAAAGGAGTCCGCATACCTTTTGTTTCCTGAAGCTTTGTGCGATGGGCACTGGGTCCTCTGGAGGGCAGAGCCACTGACTGCACATTTACAGAGGTTCAGAGGCTGGTGCTCGAGGCTATTGGTGCACAGAACCTTTGCAAAAGCAGAGGACAACAGTGAAGTGCACCTGAGTGACTGCTGTCCACTTGGAGCTTTCTGGCAATCTGCCTTGACCCAGGCACTCAAAGGAGAGGGCAGTGTCCTCGCTGTACTATAAGCTGGTGCCTTCAAACTTTCACATGCAGGCCTCTTTTCTATGCAAGACTCCCCTAGAAAGTCTTGTTAAGTTGCATTTCTAATTCAGGAGCTCTGCAACTTTCAAAACTTCCCTGACTCACCGTCATGGGCACCACCTTTGGAGTAGCAGTGGTGGAGGCCTCAGTTTCTAGCCTCTGCTGGGAAGGCAAGGCCATGCCTAGCACAGATGTGGAGAACCTATACCTGGGCTCAGCACAAGCTTTCTGGAGATGCTGGGTAGAACTACTGCATTCCAGTGGGCCACCTTGATCCAGTCGCAAGCCACCATGCAAGAGTTAAGTTCTCACTGTGCACCAGGGAGCTCTCTTGGAGAGACAGTCTGTACTACTGCCTGTTCTTTTCCCTCTGTAACCTTAGCATTTGCCACTGGAACCTTCTCCACACCCTTGCACTGTTTATAGTTAAATCTCCCTGTGGACAGGGTTTCTCACTCTTTTTTCTTCTTTTTTTTGGTGGGACCGGGGTTCAAACTCACAACCTTGCCACTTACCAGGCAGGCACTTGTGCCATGGAGCTATCTCCCCAGTCCCTGGTTTCTCACTGTCTTGCACTCGGTTAGCTTTTTCTGCATGGAAAGCTCAGCTTTCAATAGAGGGCTGGAAGGAGAACTGTGGCATACTTTGATCATTCAAGGGTACCAAACTCTGCAGTGAAGGATATCAGAGTACACAGAGTGGTCCCCAAGAACCCTAAGCCACACTTTATAGTGCCATGCAATTTTTTTTTTTTTTTTTTTTTTTTTTAAGGAAAGATCCACAGGGTGTTCAGGGTCTCATTATTAGATTGGACTTGTAGTGATCTGCTTGTTTATAGCCTCCCAAGTTCTGGGATTCTAGGTGCATGCCACCACACCCAATCTCAGTGTCATGCAATTTGCAACACAGGTTCATGACAGTGTGCCACGGAAAATGGTCTGTACATTGACATCTCAGGCCCCAGCAGGATCTGCCATCCTGGCTCACAGGCCAACCCCACCCCTTGCCCTGGGTGTGACCATGTCCCCTGCACTGGGTCATTGTGGTGGTCAAGACAATTCCTCCCTTTGCTGGAGTCACCCTCAGGACCCCCTCCATGGCAGTCTGTCCCCATTCTCTCCCTCACACAGGGGAACAGCTTGCAAGAGCCCAAAAGCTTGGGGGAGTCTTCTGGTTCCTGGTCAATGGAAGGAGGCCATCAGCAGGGAGCAGTGCCTTCCCTGGAGCCAAAGTGCACCCTGCCCAGACTCGACAGGGCCAGGTCCAGGTGGCCTGGCTCCTCACCAGGGCTGTCAGAGTCTATCAGAGCCCATGGCTTCCTCTGCCTGTCTTATTTTAACAGTCAATTAAATGTTTCAGTCTTGTAAAATAGATGCCATTTGTCCTGGCTAATAAGCACTGGGTCAATACATGGGGTAAGAATGAACAGCATTCCACTGGCCCAGGTAAAGGATGAATCTAGATTTTCTTATTTTATCTTTTTGCTTGACCAGGGATTGAACTCAGGCCCTTGCACTTGCCAGGCAAGTGCTTATTCTACTGAGCTATTTCCCTGCCAACCAGTCCTCCCCATGAATCTAGATTATCATCCCGACTACTCTTGTCTTCTCAGCCAAAGGACTAAACTTTAAGGCAAGGGTGACTCCAGGACCTCCATAAATAGGATATTCAGCCACTCCAGGGCACATGCAGGAGGAGAACAGGGCAGCCAGCAGTCCTGTGTCACACATACGATGATATTTCAGCAAAGATTTGGAGAAAGAGAAGGCCCATGAGAATCTCTGGAGATGAGGCAGAGAGAACAGCCAGAGCACTGATCCTGCATGTGAACCTATTCCGAGAACCCTGCCCAGTGTGTCTGAAGAAAAGGGAAGCCAGCTGGGCACAGAGGAGTGTGAGCAGAGGCCGACAGGACATGAGGCTGGGAGCCAGTCAATCACACCGGCCTTGCCTGCCATCCCGAGTACATGGCTTCCACTCTGAGACCAGGGGAAGTTTTGTGCAGAGGAGTGACATGGCACAATGAAGGTCTTGCAAGGATGGCACAGGCTACTTCACTTTGGCCTGGCAAGGGTCCCAGGGACGGGCTTTAATAGCGCTCAGCAAAGCTTAAGGTATCACCTTCCTACTGGAGCAAGGGAGGGCTCCCCTGAATTGACCCTTAAACTTCAGGAAACTATGGAGCTCCAGCCTACAGCAGATCCCATGCCTACTTCTCTTCCTGTCTCCCTCCCTTGACTTCCTCCTTCCCTCCCTGTTTTTCCTTCTCATTCTGCCTCTCCCTCTCCCCTGAGAACCCACAAAAACATCAGTCATGTAAGGGATATTAGATAGACCCAAGGTCCTGTCCAAGGATTCTGGAAGATCCATGAGCATTTCCATCTTCCAAGCTTGCAAGAAGGATGCTCAGAGATTCCCACCAGCCAAAGCAGATATTTATTTAAAGAGCAGCTAGGGTGTCAGCAACAGCACCATGGAGGGCTGGGCACTAGTTTTTATCTCCTTCCTAACATTTACTAACAACCCCCCTGCCGAGGCTACTGTCCACACCTGGTATTCCCAAGACAGGGTCTGGCACAGGAAAGTGGCTGAGAACTGTCACAGGAGCTCGGAGAGGGTGGAGTCCAGGAGCAGGGTGGAACAGGAGGGTCCTTGTAGAAGACCAACAGACGGACCCTGGGGCTAGCCCAGCCAAGAGCTGGAGAGGGCCATCATGGACAGGAGGAGGCCAGGACCATGAGCAGGTACAGGCGCTCCTGGTGCTCTCGGAAGCATTTCCTCCCCAGGGAAGGCTGCCAGCTGCCTCCTCAGCCCTGCTGTATATGCTCTGGGATCCAACAGTAGGTCCATTTTTGAGGCCTACCATCCCTACCTCTGGCCTCCCTTGGGCTTATCTCCCCTATGTAGTCTGAATTATTAGAACACAGGACTCTTCTACTTCCTAAGAGTAACTTGAAGCTCCTTATCAGTGACTGGTGGAATATGGCCCTCAGAATATTCCTGAAAGAGTCACATGAGCTGGAGAACCCTCGCTCAGCTTCCCAGACGTAAAGTTGGTGTTCTTCCCAACTGTGAGAGCCCACATTCCTCACCAGTCAATGTCAGCAGTAGGTGTGGCCAAAGATGAGCAACAGCTTTGGACTATGCACTGGCACAGCTGTGAGCAGCTGTGAGGGCAGCTGTGGGTAGTGTTCCAGGGCCAGGGGCATCTTCTATGGGGCACAGTGCTCTCCTGGGGTCCAAAATACCCAAGCAGGGCCCTTGGTACTCAGCAGCTCCTGGAAGGCCAAGGCGACCAACAGACTCTTCCTTGCTGATTATTAGAAAGGGTCAAAGTCCTCCCCAAGGGTGACAGGAGACAGAAGCATGTGGAACCACATAGGTTTCACACCTTTGAAATAGGGATCTCTGATGGCCCTTCATGCAGGGGAGGAAAATGTTCCAGTCCAGTCCAGAGCCTTGGCCTCTGTCCACCTGTGCTGCCTAGACCTGCCATGATGGCCTTGGCCATAGGATGCACTTGGAACAGAAGCATACCTCAGATTAAAGAGGTGTACAGACCCAGCATGTCCTTGGTTAAGAGTCGGTCTGGAGTTCTGTTCACTTTTAACTGTGCGGATGAGGAAGTGGTGGTTCTGGCTTCAATCCTCCGGGAGGAGGAAGATAGGGACCAAAGACCCTGCGGCTCCAAGATTGCGGCTCTGGGGAGGTAGCCGAGCCGGATAAGTGCCGGCGAGCTGGCGGGCGGCCACCTCGGCGCGCAGGTCCGGCCCCCAGGCGCACGGGCGGGGCACGGGGAGGGAGGAGCTCGGCCGAGCTAACACCTCCGCCTACGACCTGCCCGGCCGCCGCTGCTCGGAGAGGCGGGCCGCAGAGGTGAGTGACCCTGTCCGGCCCCCGTGGGGTTGTGGGCTGCACCTTATCCCCAAGACCCCGCCCGCCTGCACCCTGAACTGTGGCGAAACATCACTAGTGACCCGCGTGCCTTAGGGCCGAGCCACGTGCGCCGGCGCCGGAGGAGCCCGGTCCTGGCCCCCAGCCCTGTGCGCTTCCTCTCTGAGGGACGGAAGCCGCTTGTGCGTGGTGGATTGGGCACAGCTGGGGACCCAACTGGGGGCAACAGGAGTGTGGAGCCCGGGTGCAGACGTCGGCGCCCCTCCCTGAGGCTCCTGCCAGGACCTCAGGTCCCGCTTGCCTGGCTGTTGAGCTCGGTCCCGCCCGGTCCCGCCGGTCCGAGGGGAGGGCGGGCGGGCTGGCGGCTGTGGGCGGGACCTTCCTGGATCTTTCTCCCTAGGCCTCCTAGACTCGTAGCCAACCCGGGCAGGGTCACAGGACTGTCCACCCCAGAACGCTGCCCGCAGGACCGTTGCCTGGGAAGTACCTTCTCCTTCCCTCTTTCTCGAAATTTGGGGGCATGGTGCCCGGAGAGGTTTGGCTACAACTTTGGTCACTCTGTAGATGAAGGCTCTTCATGTCCATGGGGAGCCAAACGCCCCCTCTGAGCGGCAAATGCAAGCAGGTGCTAACTTAGAGCACCGAGAAGGCTCCCAGTGACTGGGCCGCCTCTGGAGTAGGTTGCAAAAGTGAAGGTTCAGGAAATGCCTCCAAAAATAAATAAATAAATAAATAAATAAATAAATAAGTAAGTAAGTAAGTAAATAAGTAAATAAGTAAATAAGTAAATAGAAAGAAAAGAAAATGCCCCCAAGGAGGTAGTTCTGTCCATCAGAGTACAGCCATGATCTAATTAATAGCGAACAGCAATTGTGTGTTTGTGTGGGCCAGGCCGTGGGGCGCATGGGCCTCCGCACCCACTGTCCAGGTAGTGCGGGCAGTAAGGAAACTCGACTAGGTCTTGTTGCAGTGGGGCTGCTGAACCCCAGAGAGCCCCTGTATCTACATAGCAAGTAAGTTGCAGAGGTGGGATTTGCACGCAGGTTTGTCTGACTTGAGAGTCCAGCTGAGCTGGCTGGTAGAACGGACAAGCAGCATACTCAGAATGCCGCCCGAAGCATGCAGTGCCAGGGCCGTGTGTCTGCAGAGCCAGGCCTTACCCGGGTGTGGGACCTGAGGGGTCTTACCCTTCAGCCACCGCAAAGACTGTTAAAAATGCAGATGCCCAGGTCCCGACTTCATCTGACCAAATCAAGACCCAGAGGGCCCAGACTCATCTCTGTCACCCTGTATAGAGGGACCAGGGAGCAGCTACTTACTTATTCAGTGTCAAGTGGATGAAGAGACCCAGCGGGGCAGAAAGTTCCATGGAGGGAGTATGGAGAGGCTTCCTCAGCAGGCACTCAGGAGGATGGTGTGCAGTTGATATGGAGGAAGTGGTGCTGGTCTCAGCCAGCAGGATGCCAAGCTGGGCAAGCTGGTCAGCTAAGGATTGATCAGCCTGCACCAAGCTTGCTGAGGTCCCCGGGCGCCAGTCTGGTCAGGCAGATACACCCGCTGCAGCCTGATGACATCAAGAGGTAGATAGACACTGCTATCATTCGTGGTGCTTGTCCTTATCCCAGGACTCCTCTCTGCTAGACTTATCAGAGACCAGAGTGCTGGGCAGGAGCTGGGAGTTTATAACTGAAGGTTCTTGACCAAAGTCCAAAGCTGTGCTGAGCACCTGGTGAAGCAAAGCCTGCTGGTTGGTTGTGGGGAGAGCCTGGCCTTGGGTGGGCCTGGGACTGGATCTCCATCAACATGTGCCCTCAGCCCTTAAACTCATCTCTGAGCCTTGCCAGGGGCTTGGGACACAGCTCCAAGGAGCCAGGGCTGTGGTACCTATCTAGGGGTTTATTATGTTGAGTGCTGAATTGTGGGAGTGCATTCAGGATCACATTCCTTTCTCTTCCCCTAGTATGGAGTGTTAATCTTATAGGACCTTTTACATTCTTTCCTCTTCTAGTTGGAACCTAGACAGCTGAACCCCAGAGAGTCCAAGGGCTCCAAGGTCCTCTTTTCAGCATCTGAGAAGTGTGGCCACCTGCTTTGTTCCTTGAGCTGCCTGCAGATGGGAAGCTCAGAGGTGGTGTGGTTTCCAGGCAGATTGTGGAGGGCTAGAAGCAGGCCTTGGGGAATGGGAACTTCTGCTTGCCAGCTGAGCCAGGCCCACCCTTCCTGTGCTCCCTAATGGGCACAGAGGCCCAGGCTTCCTGGGCTGGGCAGGCAGCAGTTGAGTAAGTTTAAGCACTCCCTGAAATTGCTTTCTAGTATCATGACTGGGAATGGCTTTCCTGATGTATAATGGGGAATTTTGCCAGTGTAAGTAGTTATTCAAACCCAAGGCTGTGTCAGCTCCTTTCTTCCCTTGTGGGGTAGCAGGGCCATGGGCTTCTTTTCCTACTCCTACCCCATCTCCCCTGACCCCAAGCTCCTTAGTGAAGTTGTGTGATTACAGCTCCTGGGGAGGGAAGGCAGAGGTCCGGCAGGGCACTGGGTGGCAGCAAGAAGAATGGCCTTGGAAGCCTCCCTGTGCCTCCCCCTGCAACTGGGCCCCCCTAGTTCCTAGGCCTCCTGAGCCTTCCCAACCTGCCTGTGTGTACCAGCACCATCACACCTGGAATCACAGTTCTCGTACATAAACACTCAGCCTTCCATGTGCCAGGCCTGGGCCATGCAGTGCATTCGTGAGCTTTTGTCTGAGTAGGTGAATGAGTATGTGTGCATGTGTGTGTGTGTGTGTGCTGGGGATGGAACCTAGGGTCTTGAGCTATATTCTAGCCCTTTTTAAATTTTTTTATTTTGAGATAGAGTCTTAAGTTACTAAATTGCCCAGGCTAGACTCAAACTTGTGATCCTTCTGCCTCAGTCTTCCCAAGCTTTGGGATTATTCGTGTCTGTCACCATGTCCCACCGCATGAGTTCATTTGTACTTCGAGGTGCTTAGGAGATGGAGAGTGTTGTTCTCTACAACCATGGAACTTTCCTAGGGACAGACTCCTGCAGCTCCAAACCTGAGTCTCCTAACCACAAACACTATGCCTGTTCACATTCTGCTTCATTATTTATTCAACAAACATTTACTGGACACTAACTTTGTGCCAGGCACTTTTAAGACCAGCTGAGACCCACTTCTGACAGGATCATTTGTCACCATCAGATACCCCTCTCTCAATATTTCTGAACATAAGTACAGAAACCATCTCGGCATAGCTTAGGACCCAAACGTTAGCAAGGCTTCAGAGACAACACCACCCCCCCAAAAAAAAAAAAAAAAAAAAAAAACTGGAGGTGCCTGTGCTGTGCTGTGTGCAGTCCTGCTGGGAGCTACTGGTGAGTTGCTGACCTCTGCCCATTTGCTCAGCCCAGGGCAGGATGTGTCCTTCCTCCAGTGCTACCAGCCCTCCAGAAACCCTGCTTTGCACAGTGTGGCTCTGTTGCTGGAGAATCGGTCCATCCTTGGCTTTTCACAGTTTGTGTTCACCCATCACTGTCTCACTGCGGAGTGTGCATCAGGTGAGCACCAGTTGTCCTGAGGTCAGGTGGTAACTGATCCTCACCTCTGCCTTCCTCTTAATCACAGCCCGGTTGGCATCCAAGCAAACGGCCCATTTAAAAAAAACTATGTCTTATTGTGCCAGGGTTGGAAACCTGTTGGGCTTCAAGCATACTAAGGCAAACACTACCACTGAGCTAACTCCCAACCCCAAACAGCCCATTTCTAAAGCCTTCTTAAGCTACCAGATTAGGAAATTAAACCTGATAGAAAAACGTACAGGCCCTGGATTATAACACTGGCCAGTGACATCACTGTAAAGGAATGTAGGGATTGGTGAAAGGGCTACTAATTGCAGGTGTGGTGTGCATTCTTAGCTGGGCTCTCACCTGGACACGCGTGGGGCGACGCTTCCTGTTACTTTGGGCGTCTGATGCTTATAGACTGGCCGTCGGGCTGCGGTGAGAGTAAGGTTTGTGATACTACTGCTGGGCTAGAGGGTGATGGGTCTGGGTGAGGGTCTATCTGGGTGAGGGTCCCTCTGGTGAACTGGCTCTGGAGTGCGAGGTGGCTGTACACAGGGCCCTCCAGGCAGTCTGGCTTGCACCTTACATGGTGGGCTTGCTGCCATCTGAGGGGGCTCTGCCAAGGCTCCCTGGTGGCTGTCCAGAGTTGTGCATGGGTCACTGGCAGGGACAGGATGGCCCATTAGTCTAGGTCTGGATGTGAGGCCCAAGCAGCAAAGGGGCTGAGACAAGGCTGTCTGTGACTGGCCCTTAGAAATGGCTCCAGATTGGCCAGAAATAAGGTGTGGAACTGGAAGGGAAGGAAGCAAGATGGAGGGGGCTAAGTGGACAGCTGCCCAGAAAGCCCTGTTCTCTGGTGTCCCAGATAGAGGGCTGGGGCTAGAGGCCGCACTCACACTATTTCGAACTTGAAGTCTGGGGAGGCTGTTTTTTGTCTTCCTTTGGCCTCTGTTCAGCTTCTGTTGAACATCTGGTATGGTGTGGAATAGCAAGGGAATATGACTCCTGAGATTGAGAGGACTCAGTGCAGCCAGGGGCTCGGGAAACCCCTGCAAGCAGGTGCCACAGCCATCTCAGAGTCCTGAGGAACTGCACACTGTCAGAGCTCCTTCCTGCTCACACTTGTCAACTCTGTTCTCTGAGGGAAGCATGGTTTCAGCCCAGGGCAGCTTCTCCAAGGAGACCTGGAGGCCCCCTAGCAGCTTCAGCAGAAACACAGTCCTGAGCACTCCAGGTTACTAAATGGGGGAGCTAGGCCTGGGGCTGCCCAGAGATCTGGGCTATTCTAGCAGGTTCTGAGATTCACTCACATTGAAAGCACTGCCTGAGTCCCTTTATCCCAGCAGGTGTCTGCCAGCATCATAGCCAGCAGAGGATGGAGGGGCTGTGTGGATGGAGGGGTTGAGGGTGGGCACATCCCTGGCTGTTCACAGAGCAGAGGAGGAGGAACTCAGGAAGCTGCGTAAGCAAAGCATGTGCAAAGTGAGGACAGCTCTCAGGAAGATAAGTGTTTGGCGGCTTTCTGGTTCATTGCTTCACTTAACCCTCGGCACAGAGACAGAAAGCACCTCGCCCAAGCTCACCCAGCTAGCTTGCGGCTGAACCTTAATTCTTACCTGGGTCTGTCTAAGTAGAAGCACTAATGGCTGCATCTCTGAATTCAGGGTAGAGAGATGGCCAGGGGATATAGGGCATCATGACTAGTGCATCACTGCCCGAGAGCTTGGGCCATGTGCGTCTTCAAGGATAGAAGATCCAGATGTTGCAAGAGAATGTGAAGACAGGAGATAGAAGGGACAGTGAAAGTGGGAAGGAGGCCCAGACAGGAAGGCGGCAGGGGAAAGTCAGCCTCTGCCTGGGGGCCCTGCCAGGTTTCAGGAAGATTCCAGAGTCTACCCCTGCTGCCCCGGGGCAATT
The DNA here is from genome assembly GCA_004027025.1 of Myocastor coypus. Classification (NCBI taxonomy): domain Eukaryota; kingdom Metazoa; phylum Chordata; class Mammalia; order Rodentia; family Myocastoridae; genus Myocastor; species Myocastor coypus. The sequence goes on from PVJA010029447.1 coordinate 13,526, forward strand.
TAGAGTCAAGTCATAGAGGTCAGGCCAGTGCAGGCTGCCTTGCAATTTTTGGTCATTCTGGGGAATGCTAGAGGAAACCTTCCTGGAGCCCAGGGGATATGTTCAGGTTATCAGATGTCCTGGGTTATTACAAGTTCTCTACTCTAAGATCACTCCTTTTTAAACAAGTTAAAAACAATCAAATGTACTCTTCCCTACAATTAAACCTGGTATAATCCACTGCAAGAATGTAGTGGTCTCCAAAGCTTTGGCCCCTCAAGGGCTGTAGCTGTGGCCTTCAGGGCCACTGGCAAAGCATTGGTGGCAGATGAGCACAGGCCTGTGCCTTCACCATTTTACATGATTTCCCCTCTGGAAGTGCTGTTTTTCAGTCTCTCTTTTCACTGTGGGCTCTGTCTAACAAATAAAGATGACAGTGAAGCCTTTGTGGGCACAAAATGCTTGGAGAATTATCACTAAGCCAGCGACAGCAGTGGTGATTGCAATAAATTGCCCTTGAAAAAATTGATAAATTGCCACTTTCTGCAGCCATTATGATGTTTGGCTTTGTATCTGAGGATCCAGACCCTGCCCCCCCTTCCTCCCTCCCTTCCTCCCTCCCTCCCTCCCTCTCTCTCTTTCACATGGCTGCCTGCCCTCTGTTGGATGGCATTTATTCATTTTATGCATCACCCTGGATTCTTCTGGCTGTCCTGCCTGGGTTCCTGTAGCAAAGACTCTGGAGTCTGAGCCACTAATTATCCCCAGTCCCAGCAAGATTTCCTCCCCAAGCAGGAAGTTTCAGGCCAGAGCTGCTCTCCCTCAGTGCATTCTCTAGCCAAGCCTCAGTCACCACTCCTGCTCTGTTTCCTGTGGCCAGCAGGCCAGCAAGTGGAGTACATGCTGAGGGGGAAGCAGGCGGGATGTCCAGAACCCGGTCAGGTCCCTTGTGCTCTGAGAAGCCAAGTCAGGCTGAATGCATGTTGGGAGTCTTCAGAGAAGAGGTGGCCCAGCTCACAATGTAGTTGCCAAGGGACCAGAGAGCTTCTGATCTCCTGGGCCAGATGGCACACCTGCCTGTTAGCGAGTCCAGTTAGGGCACAGATCCATGTCCAGGGCAGCACAGGGCACGGAGGCCCCTCTCATCTCTGGAGTGCTGGACAGCTCGTAAATGGCTGCGCTACCGCAGGAAGCAGAGTGCAGTGCGATGAGGCTCTTGCAAAATCAAGAGGAAAATTGTCTCAGCTATACATTTTCCTGGCCTCTTTTTGAAGGGTGGGAGGCAATTAAGTCATGAGCTTTTTCTGGGTAAAGTGTCCAAGGATTTATTGTACGTGGTGTCTACAGGTAGTGAGAGCAGCAGCTTTGTGGATTCCGGTTTGTGCTGTTTGAGAAAACAGTAATGTTTATGACGCATTTCTGTAGAATGCAGTCCTGTTGGGAATTATACGTTTTACTTAGTGGTAACCATTTCTGCATAGGTTTATCACAGAACTGCTGCTGCAAGTAATGGAGCCGGATTTTTCTAGAATGATTGGAAAATCTAGATGTTTGTAAAAAGCCCTATAAATTATACATTCACTTTTATTTTGCATAGTGATATGGGGATAGAACTGTTTTCTGTCAGACAGAACATGCACATGTGTGTGTTTGTGTGTATGTGTGTGTGTATGCATACGTACATTCATTGGCTTGTGTGTGTGTGTGTCTGAACTTTTTGTGTTCTCTTTGGTGGGAACATATCCACCTTCCTTTAAAAAATATAATGATTTTTTTTATGATGTCTAAATAATGATTCCAGGCAGCATTGCAAGAAATGTAACAGTAAAATGTTTCTAAGAGACCATAAGAAAATGTCCACAGAGAAAATAGAAATGTATCAATTAAGATGTGTGGGGCTGAGCTGGGCATGGTGGCGCATGCCTGCAATCCCAACACTCAGGATGCTGAGGCAGGAGGATCAGTGTGAGTTTGAGACCAGCCTGGGCTACAAAAGTGAGCTCAAGGCCAGCCTGAACTGCATAGCAAGACCCTGTCTCAAAAAGACAAAAAAGATGTATGTGGCTGTCACCCAGCTCATAAATTCTGATTTGAGCCTGGTGACATCTGTCCTGTCCCCTGCTGTCAGCTATAGGAGGCTAGGAGTCAAGTAGGGGAGAAGACTCTTGGCCCTAGATCCCCAAGCCTGAAAGAGCAAGACCTGGGACGTTGCTGCCTGAGGCTTAGCTTCTGACAAAGAGGGTGGCCACAGATTTGGAAAACAGCCTACGAACCAGCTCAGCAGGGAGGAGTGTGAGCTGATGGAGGAGACTAAGCATGAACTGTGCTCCTGCGTAGCGATTACCTGTGACACCCATGTAAGAACACACTCACCCTCTGCCTGGGAGGCAGCATGAATGCAGGGAGGGACTGGGCAGGACCAGGGCACAGTACATTCAGGTTGGGCCAGAGCCAACGCTGGGGTCTGAAGAAAATCCCTTAACCTGCCTGGGATTCACTTTGTCATCTGCAGTGGAGTACTGATGGCCTTCTGCAGGTCCCCCTCCCCTCCCCTTACCTGTCCCCCTCCCTGCACCCACACACACACAGTCATCACCTCTCACCTCAGGAGTCTGACCTGGGCTCATAGTTACGCCTGGTGAGTGCAGATGTGTCCCTGCACTGGCTGGCTACAGGGACTTGCCCGCCCACTACCCTGTGAGGGAGACTGACCTTGGCCCCCCAGGAAGCCCCAGATTACTACACTGGGCAGTCACCAGGAATTGGGGACTAGGGCCCTTCCCTGACAGTTGCTTTTGTTTGCATAGAGGACCCTGATTTTTATGTAGGTTGTGCTGACAGTCCCCAGTTTAGGATGATTTAACTTACAACTTTTTTTTTTAAAGAATTTTTTATTTTACTTATTTATTTTTTTTCTTGTTTCAGAACCTTTGTTTATTTATTCACTCATCTTTATGGCTGGCTCAGCCTCCGCCTCCAGGGCAGGGCTGGCGCAGCATGTGGTGCCCAGGATCAAACCGCGGTCCCTGAAGCTGCCCAAGCTTTCCCAAGCAGGCGATTTAGACCACTGAGCCATCCCGCCGGGCCCCATAACTTACAACTTTTAAAAATAAAATTATGAAAACAATGTGCATTTAGTAGAAATCATACTTTAAATATTTCCTTTTAATTTACAAAGTGAAGGGTTTATTTTAGTTGAGTTCTTCAGACTGTGAAACTGATCTTTTCTTGGGCTGACCCTATGTGGGTGCTCTACCTAAATGCTGAGCAGTAGCCTGGAGCTCTAGCTCCTGCCAGCCCCTGAACATGGTGGGGGGGAGTGGACCCCATGCAGTGTGTTGCCTGGCTGGGCAAGGGTGCTGGGGGCATGCATCTTGAGCTTGCTATGGGCTTATCTGGATGGAGTCCCTTACAAAGTCAAGGAGTATCAGTATAGCTCAGATGCATAAGTTGGGAAGTTTATAGAAATTATTATTCATTTCACTTGCCTGAGAAATGTGAATTATTCATATTAAAGAGTGTTAGGTTTAATATTAACATTAACATAGGAGAAGTGATGGAGATCATGGGGGCCAGGGCCTGCAGCTGCGCAGCCCCTTGGGAAGATGCCAACAACAGCATGTGGCAACATCCTCTGCTGTGTGCACGGACCAAGGGAACCATAGAGGACAGTTAGTTCTGCCTGCAAGATCTGGCCATACCATTTGGACTGGCAATTCCTTAGTTGGAGGGAGGGAACTTGAGGTCCTTATGACCTGAGCAGGAAACAGAAGCCTGAGATCTGGGTAGGAAGTGGCCAGAAATGAGACCATAGGCCAGGTTGGTCCCAGGTGGACTGCGGCGCTGGCGCATCTGCCCTTCGCCACAGCCACTCTCCCTTTCCCTGGCCATCCTGTCTGGTAGAACTAGACTGGCTCCCCACCTGGTTGCTGCACCCCAACCCAGCCCCCAAGGCTAGGAGCCATTGACCCAGCTGACCTCCATCCTCCTGTGCATACCCCCTCCCACGCTGCACCCCAGTGCTCCTCGGATCTCGTGTTTGGTGTTCTGCTTTAGCCTGAGCTGTAGGAGTCTATTTATTAACAGTATTTGAATTCACCTGTAGGGAAGGCCTCCGTGGCAGGAAGTTTCCCCAGTAGCAAAATAGTTGGCCAAGTCTAACAATATCACAGGCTAAAATCAGGTTACAGATTCCCAATGTTGCTTCATCACCACTGCTGAGGTTTCCAGACAGGTTTTGGGAAAATCGCCAGGAGCTAACAGCCATGCTCTGCCCTTGGCAGCAGAATCCAGAGGTTACATCAGTCAGGCTACAAGTCAAACTGAGTACCTATTGGAGGCCAAGACCTGAGCTGGAGCTCTAGCTCCTCACCAGCCCCAGATAAGAGAGGTGACCTCCCAGTGGCAGGGGGATAGATAAGTGAACAGATGGATTCAGTCAGTGGCCATGGAGGAGAACTGCAGGATGAGCCCCAGAGCAGGACTCTCCTCTGTCCTGGCCCAGGAGGAAGCCAAGAGTGGCCCCCAGGCCATCTCTGGTGGTCTGCAGGACTGGCTCATGGCAGAGTTGGAGACTAGTTGCCTGGCCCTCCCCAGGCTGAGCAATATGCATGCAGGCCAAGAACAGCATTCCCAAGAGACCAGGGGAAGAGCTGCCAGGTCCCAGGAGGGCCTCCAAGGGTTCCTGGAAAAGGTGACTTGTGATGGCCTGAGGAGAAGGTGGGCTTTGCCAGGCTCAAGCCTCAGGCGCAGAGGCTCACTGAGCTCCTTGACGGAAACCCTGTAGCTGCCTCTGTGTGCCCTGCAGCCTCCACCCTTCCCTTGCCCTGTGCCTCCCTTCCTGCTCTGTAGGAGTAAGGCTTCTTTCAGATTCTGGATTCCACAAACACCTTGGCAGGGGAGGGGCGGGTACAGCCTCAGTCCCCAAGGCCTACTGGCCCCAGGGTTTGCAGCTTCAGGTCTCCCTGGAAAGCAGAGGAAGCAGCCAACCCCAGACGCTGAGGCTGCAGATTCAGCAGAGGGCCTCCGGCCTGGCTGGCCTAACTATCCCACAGGGAGTTGGCTGTCCCCACACACCCAAGCTCTGTGGACAGAGCCATTCCTCCCTGGCTCCCACAGTGGCTGGTCTTACCCTCCTTCTAAGCGCTTCACTCCTATCCACCCAGTGTAGCCACCTTACTCCTAAAAGCCCACAAAGCCACTGCACTACTCCAGAGGGTGCTGTCTGTGGGTAGGTGGGTAGGTGGGTGGGAGGAGTCCAGTGTGAATGAGGCTGGCTGGGGTGTGCAGTGAGAGGACTCTTAAGACATCCCTGCCACTCCCAGCCCCAGGCCTTGGTGCTTCCCACGGGGCCCCCTTCTTTCCCTTTATAACCAGCTCTGACCACCATCCTGCCCTGCTGGTGTGCTGGCACAAGTGATAATAAACTTCCGGTGAACCACCCTTCTGGACCAGGCAGCCAAATAGTCCTGAATGGGAGGTGGCCATCTGGGGTCTTGGTCAGCCAGGATACCGCTCCTCAGGGAGTATCCCCTTAGGGTAGTTGTGGGCACCTGGGACCCTAGGACCTTTCTGATCCCCAACAGCATGCTTCCTAGTCCACCATGGGCCTGGCAGGAATGGAGCCATGGAGCTCCCACATCGTGACAGTGCCCTGAGCCTGCTCACCTTCTCCTTGCCAGAAAGACCCAGTTCTGACAGCAAGGGCCATGCAGGGGTGGGGCGTGGGCAGCTGACCTTGAAGGCTGAGAGGAGAAAGGAGAGATGGATACAGTAGGTTTATGTGGGGTGAGGCCTGGGAGCTGGGAGACCTGGCACCAGGCTGGGTCTGGGGTGTCTCTTGCCCAACCTGCCTGCCCCTTCCACCGTTCTGTACTGAGTGTATGCTGCAGAGGTTTCTAAAGTGTGGCTCGAGGACCAGCAGCATCTGAGATTCTGGTTGTGGCCCTCAGGAGTCTGTTTCCCGAGCCTCAAGTGAAGCTGGTATGCTTCAACTTGACCGAATGTGTATGGGCCAAATGAGCTCCTGACCAAAATGAGTTCTGTTCAGCTCTCAGCCCTGAGGCGCTGGGAGTCAGGGGTGGGGTGGGGGGGGACAACAAAGAGGAAGATGCCAGCCAGGGGCTGTGGAGGCAGAGTATCCCCCTGTGTGGCCTTGATCCAGGAGCTGGGGGGCTTGGCAAAGAAGGGGCCATGGGCATCAGGGATGCTCCTGGCAGGGAGCCCAGTGCCTCAGCCCCACTCCACCCTGGGGCCCTGCCCTCACCACAAGCTTGCCCCACTCTGCCCAGTCCCCTGTCTCTTAGCCCCAGATAGCAGCATCTCCCCGCCCCAGCTGGCTTGGGAGAAATGTTTGTGTACCTCTAGGCCATTATCTCTACCCATTTTTAGAAAAATTTGAAGTACATTTTTCCATTTGGAGGCAAGCACTGTGTATTGATTTGGGTGTATTTACTTCTGCTTTATACAGACACAAGGCCTTCTTTAAAAAAAAAAAAATCCTAGAGAGAGAGAGGAATAAAATGAAAATCAAATGACTTTAATAGGCCACAGAGGGGCCGCTTACTTAGTTCCTAGCACTACAACACATTACAGTACCATCACCCCCTCGGTGGATAAGGAGACTGGGCTTAGAAGAGTAAACTGACACCCAGGGACCTGGCTGCAGTGCTCAGCCTGCATCCAGGCACTGCCCTCGCTGGCTGACCTTGTACCTTACCAAGGTGACAGATCCTGAGAAATCCAGAACACTCACGTATTCTCCTAAGCCCATCTCTCCTTGTCCCTCTCCTTCTTCCTCTTCTTCCTCCTGTTCTTCTGGCCACTCTTTCCTCCTTCTTTCTCCCTTCTTTTTTTTTAAACTACGGATTGAAGCAGGGACCTTCACACTAAACCAGATTTCTATCCTTTAATTTTTTTTTAAATTGAGACAGAGTCTTACTTAGTTGCTGAAGCTGGAATCAAACTTGCTTCTCCTTCTTCAGTGTCCCAGAGGTCTGGGATTACAGGTGTGTGCCTGCATGCCCAGCCTGAGCCCATATGCTGATGGTTACTTGTAGGCTTCTTCCTGACCTGGCTAGCCAAGTTCCCAGAGATCAGATGTGGCTCAGGGCTATAATCGTGAGGCTTCTAGGTTGATCAGATCCTCTACCTCATTAGGGAAAGGATGGGTCTGGGAAATGAAGGATGTCTTATTTCATTTCCTGTTACCATAACAGAATACACAAGGCTGGATACTTTATAAAGAAAAGATTTATTCTAGTTCCTAGTTTGGTTCAAAGTCCAGGGGCTACATGTGGTGCTATCCTTCTTGCTAGCAGAGTCCTGAGACGGCTCAGGGCATCCCATGGCAAGAGACCTAGTTTGCTTCTGTAGCAAACCCACTCTGGAGAAAATTCATTCACCCATTAATTGCACTAGCAACTTCCCTCTTGAAGGCCCCACCCAGTGCTACCTCTTGAGGTCTCCTAGTGGGGATTAAATTTCAGTGTGAATTTCAGAGCGTAGAAGTGCTCAGACCCAAAGCCCCAGCCAGCAGGCTGCAGGTGTGTGCTCAGACCCAAAGCCCCAGATGTTGTGTGGATGGATGATGCCTCCTGCCCCCTCTCACTGGGACACATCTGTTCTGTTCACTGATCCCCCCAGGAGAGGCTGGGGTGCACCCAGACCTCGGTGCTCAGCAACCTTCTCTCTCACAGGGTCCTAGAATGGCAGTGTGCTTACGCGGGTGGGTGCAGACAGACAGCTATGGGCACAGCAGCCACAGGGCCCTCCAAGGTCAAGAGGACCATGTAGCCCAAGTGGCCATCTCTCCAAGTACTGCATCTCACTTCCCTAAGGTCATGGGCTCAGGAAGCTCAAATATGTGGAAAACTAGGAAATGGCTTCAGAAAGCTGAGGAATCAGCAATTTTGAGGCCCAAACATTCATGTGTTGGGGCTGGAGAGATAGCTCAACAGACTAAAGCGTCTCTGCTTAGGCAAGCTCAGGCAAGCACAGGGACTGTGATTCAATCCCTAACATCACTGAGCTGGCCAGAGTCTGGGTGTAGTGGTACAGGCCTGTAAACCCAGTGCTGAGGAGGCTGAAAGCAGGAGGATCACCATGCGTCCAAGCTGTGTGGTTAGACCTTGCAACAACCAAATACATTAAAAAAATAATAATAATCATTCATGTGTTAAGCTCACTGAACGTCCCAAAGTGCTCACCCCAAACACGTTTGTTCTTGGTTCAGACATATTGTACTAGGAATAGTCTGTAGCACCTAAGTTTCATTTTTTTTTAATAGAGAAAAACCAATTTTTTTTGTACTAGAGATCAAATCCTGGGACTGCTAAGCTATATATCCCTAGTCTTTTTTTTTTTGGCTCTTGCTAAGTTGCCCAGACTAACCTTAAGCTTGCAGTTTTTCTTGCCTTGGCCTCCCAAGTAGCTGGGAATACAGCAGACTAAAATATGTTAATAGCAGCTTCTCTTTTTCATATCAGCTTTTTAGAGCTATCATTCACATACCCTACAATTTACCCATTTAAAGTATGTTGTTGATGGAGGGGTTATTTTTTGTTTATTTGTTTCAGACAGGGTCTTACTATGTAATTAAGAGGGGCCTTGGACTCACTAGGTAGCTCAGGGTGGCCTTAAACTCTTGATGATCCTCCTTTCTCAGCCACCCAAGTCCTGGGATTACAAGCGTGCACTAGCACACCCAGCCTTGTCAGTGTTTTTAAGGATATTCAGAATTGCATGGCCATCACCAGTATTTTCATTATCTCTGAAAAAAACCTCATTATCCCTCAACCTTCATTTCTGGACAGCCACTACTTCACTTTGTCTATGGCCTTGCCTTGCGTAGATGCTCGCTCATAATCTGACTGTGCAGTGCTTGGGCTTTTGACCAGTGTCTTTCACCAAGCACAGTACTTGCAAGCTTCTTCCATATTGGAGCAGGCATTAACACTTCCCTGCTTCCTATGGCCTGCTGGTCTTCCACCATCTGGTTGGGCCACTGGCTTAGCCACCAGTAAAGGATGGTTGGTTGGTTTCTACTTCCTAAGACCCATGAATAATGGGCCACCAGTGATGTACACTTACATATGGGTATGTTTCTATTTCTCTTGAAACTGTGCCTCAGAGTGGAATTATTGGGTAATACAGAAACTGTTCAGACTTTTGAGGAGCTACCAGACCCTGTACTGGGAGGTGGCACCATTTCATGTCCCCATAACTATAGGAGGACTTAGGTTTCCCCAGATCCCTACCAACACTTGCTGTTAACTACTTTTTATTACTGTACTGGCCACCCTAGTGGTTGTAAATCGGTATCGTTATGCTTTCTGGGTTTTCTTTTGGTGCTGAGAATCGAACTCAGGACCTTGTGCTTGCCAGGCAGGTGCTGAGCTGTATCCCTAGTTCTCACTGTGCTTCTAATTTGCATTTTTCTAAGGGCTAAACATCCTAAGTATCTTTTCTACCATGGAGAAATATCTCTTCATGTCTTTTGCCCATTTTTATGTAGGTGATTTATCTTTTTAATAGATTTATAAGATTAGTAGTTCTTTTTTCTTTTTTTTTTTTTTTGGCAGGACCAGGGTTCAAACTCATATCCTTGCACTTGCCAGGCAGGCACTTGTGCCACAGAGCTATCTCCACAGTCCTAGGAGTTCTTTATATATTTAGAAACCAGCCCTTTATCAGATGTGACTGGCCGTGTTTCCCTCCTATTCTGAGAGTTGTTATTTCATTTTCTTGTTAGTGTGCTCTGGGAATTTCTTATCTGCGGAGAATGAGCAGGGGCGTGGGGTGTGGGGAAAGGCCTTGCTCACACTGGCAGGCAGACAGCTTTGACAAAGTCCTGACCGTGAGGGAGGAAGTGGAGAGCCTCTGAAAATGGTACACAAAATCGTAATTGAAGCCAGGTGTGGTAGTGCACACCTGTCATCCCAGCACTCGAAAGGCTGAGGCATTAGGATCACCATGAGTCAAGGCCAGCCTGGGCTACACAGTGAGTTCAAGACTAGCTTGGAAAATATAATGAGGGGCTTGGGGAGATAGCTCAGTGGAATAAGTGCCTGGCAAGTGCAAGGTCCTGAGTTCAATCCCTGCTACCACCAAAGAAAAAGAGGAAGAGGAAGAAAAGATAATGAGACCTTGTCTCAAAAGAGAGAGAGAGAGAGAGAGAGAGAGAGAGAGAGAGAGAGAGAGAGAGAGAATAAAATCTTAGCATACACAAGGTCCTTGTTTCCCCAGCATGAAGGGAAGACTAGAAGGTAACATAGTGGATGCCCAAGTGCTGAGGGCGACCCCTGGGTTCTGGGTTGGGGGGGATATGGTGACTTCTTCAAGTCTGTGCCGCATTTCAGTAGTGTTTCTGACTGGACAAACAATCCAAGGACAAACAGTAGCCTGCCCGGGTTAATTCATGCCCGCAGGGCTGTTACTGCCCATACAGGAAAGATTGTGTCACCATGCGAGGCCCGGGCAGTTCCTGGCAGCAGGCCTGGGCCAGACATGGCTCCCACCACAGTTGTTTTTTTTTTTTGCTGAGAAGGTAGGGGACAGACAAGCCTGGGCAGGCCCAATGCCTTAGTGTCTTTAAGCCATAGCCTAGAAAGGGGGTTTGCAGGTAGCCCAGGCCCAGGCACCTGCTGCAGTTTGATTCCCTGCTTGTTTCCTCTTGAATCTCTTAAATAGAACCTCCAGGGTAGAGCTGGGCCCAGACAGAGGCTCAGACAGGATTAATTACGCCCTGATTTCAGGCCACAGGCTCTGTAGGGGCTGTGCTGGGCCCTGGGGATTTCCAGGGTGTGTGCTACCTGTCCTGCCCCACCCTCACCAGCCTCTCCATCTGCAACAGGCCTTATGCCTGGGACTAGGAGAGCAGAAGGATTTGCTGTCATACTCCATGAAGAACTTAACAGGACAGCACTGGGGATATAGCTTAGAGGTCTTAGCACCTGCCTGGCAAGCTCAAGGACCAGAGTTTGATCCCTGATACTGCATGCAGTGCCAGCCCCAGAAACTGGGCTCACCATGCTGGCCACCAAAACTGGGCATGGTGGTGCTTGAGTCCAAGCTGCCTAGTGAGACCCCATCCCAAATAACTAAATATATGAATAAATAAATTTTTAAAAATTAAAAAAAAAAAAAAGAACTTAAAGGACAGTGCAAAACTGGGCGTAGTGGCACACACCTGTAATCCCAGCACTTGGGAGGCTGAGGCAGGAGGATCGCTGCAAGTTCGAGACCAGCCTGGGCTATAAAAGTGAGCTCAAGGCCAGCCTAAACTGCATAGCAAGACCCTGTCTCAAAAAAAAAAAAAAAAAAAAAAAAAAAAAAAAAAAAAAAAAAAAAAAAAAAAAAAAAAAAAAAAAAGGCAGTGCATAGGTACATGCACACCAGCCCCTGAGGGTAGCTCTATGTCTTAGGCCATGTTAGCTCACCCTCATAGTATTAAAGAAAGGAGGGCCAGGACTCAGAAAGACTCAGTACCTTGCTCAAGAGTGCGAAGCTATTTAGTGGTAGTTCTGGCCAAGCCTTTTTTTTTTCATTTTGAGAATATTTTATTTGTCTTTTGAGATTACATAGTCATTATTGCTGATCTAATACAATCACTTAGACATAAAGATTTTCAAGAGCTTCTCAGAAATAGTGATCATTAGTGGGTTTTTTTCCTTTAGTAAGACGACATAACTAGATGATTAGTTTTATATATATGTATGTATATATATGTATATATAGTTTAGGACTTGTCCACATATAATCTGCTGGTGTTGCCTATTTTCTTTCCATAATTTTCCTTTATTAAAAAGCTTAATACAACAATACATTTTTATTTTTTTAAGCCATGACTAAGTTAATTTTGAGAAAAACATAGGAGCAGCAAATTTAGATATGTTCAAAGAAATGCCAAGCAGCAAAAAAGTTTTGTAGAAGTGTGGCCATGGGGAGCTATGCTCAGATTGGAGGTAGGATGGGGAGGGAGAAGGGCAGAGGAAAGGGAGACTAGAAGCATTTTTTTTTTTTAATTGAGAAAACAGAAACTGAGTATTTCCATTAGGAAGGCAAAAAAGAAGCTGGGCATGGTGGCGCACGCCTGTAATCCCAGCACTTGGGAGGCTGAGGCAGGAGGATCAGTGGGAGTTCGAGACCAGCCTGGGCTACAAAAGTGAGCTCAAGGCCAGCCTGAACTGCATAGTGAAACCCTGTCTCAAAAAGACAAAACAAAACCAAAAAAAAAAAGAAGAAGAAGAAGAAGGCAAAAAGACCTTGAAACTAGCAAAAATTCATTGTACATAAAATGGTATGTATCTGTTCAGGTCAGGGCCACATACAAAGAAATGATCAGCCTTCTTTCCTTTTCCTCCTGAGAGCTCAGATGCATCCAATGTGAAAGGCTGGTGGAAAAGAAGACACATTTGCTCTGTTCCACAGGTAGTGAAAATAATAATTAGAGACAATGTTAAGATTAACCCTAACAGGAGGCCTGAGCTTCTTCCTTGTCAATGGTTGATGATGGAGGAGCTGAGGAGAGGGAGAAAAGGAGGGAAGAAGAAAAGGGATCATCTAAAACTCAAGAGGCAAATACTTCACCATGGGCCACAACACAGGAAAGCTAACTTAGAAGCTCTTGTGGCTCTTTTATTTGAAGTGGGTCTCTTCATAATAGTGAGGCAGAGTGTACTCTGTAAGTACTAGCACATAGTAAACTCTGTAGAGACCAAAGCTTTGCTGAGAAACAGCAGGTTATGATTTTTGGTCTAAGAACATAAGAGGCTAGAGTCCAATACCTGCCTAATGGAATCAGCTCTGAACATGAGGTGAGGTACAGAGGTCTGAATCTTGCTAAAGAGATTCACCTAATTAATATAAAAATCAGAACTGGGCAGGCAAAAGAATTGAGCAGCCTAGTGGAATCATCAGCATTTATGGTCTTCCTTGTCAAAAAGAATGTATCCATGTATGTGGTACTGCTGAGACCTCTTAAGAACGAGACCCTATGAACTGAGCCTGTATACTACTTCATGAGACAGCCGTTTACCCAAGTTCCACCTCCCTACCTCCAAAAGTAAGGGCACTTCCAGACTAGCTCCAAGGGTGAATGTTAAGACCAGAGGAAGTTGGTGCAGACAGAGAAGGATCAGGATA
>PVJA010029448.1:0-14973 GCA_004027025.1 Myocastor coypus
TGTCATTGTTTCATAAAAGTGAAGGTTTATAAGCCGGAGAGATACAACACCCGCCTGGAAAGTACAAGGTCCTGAGTTCGATTCTTTTTTTTTTTTTTTTGTCTTTTTGAGACAGGCTCTCGCTATGCAGTTGAGGCTGGCCTTGAGCTCACTTTTGTAGCCCAGGCTGGTCTCGAACTAACACCGATCCTCCTGCCTCAGCCTCCCGAGTGCTGGGATTACAGGCGTGCGCCACCACACCCAGCATGAGTTCGATTCTTGATGCCAAAAAAAAATTTAAGTGAAGATTTCCATTTTTTTCAGGTTATAAACAAACCTTTAAGAAACACTGACTTCTACACTGGATACTAGTACAAGAATGGTAGCATTATTTTTCAACACTGGAAATATCCCAAATGTCCATTATCAAATGATACACCAGTGTAGTATAGTCTCACAATGGAGAGTGGCATAACAGTGACAGTGAAGGAACTACAGCTCTGTGGAGTAATATGAATGTCACAGAATACTTTCACAAAAGAATATCTATAAAACACCTTTGTAGCGACTCTGGAAAGATATATATTTTCCAAAACAGGTAAAAACTAAACTAACACACAGATGATGAAAGTGATTCCAATAAAAACCAAGATAATTTCAGGGTAATGGACTGGGTAAGGGAATTCAGATGCTTTGGCAGATGTTCACTTTACAGCTCTGTAAAATATTGCATATTTTCTTCTTATATTTATGATCTTTTGTGTAAGTAATTTCACAATTTCAAGGAAGAAAAGCCCCAGTATAACAGCAAAATGCATAAGGATGCAGATACTAGGGAAATGGGAATGACAGAAGACTAAAATGTAAGGCTAGATGCTCAAAGTTGGTCATAAAAAGATAGAAGCAAATTAAAACTGCGCTGAAATACTACTCTCTCTATAGCAGATTGGCAGAATCTCCAGCTCATCCTGCTAGTGAAGCTTGGGCAAAATAGACATATAATACATTTGAGCGAAGAGTTTAAATCTGCATAGCCCCTGGGAGGACAATTTGGTAGCATCTATAAAATTGCAAATATATATGACTATGTGACCCAGTAATCCCATCTTGGGAAATCTATACACCTGTTCGTGTATAAATGACTTATTTTCAGCAATATTCAAGCATTGTTTGTAACAGCAAATAAAAGAAAATGATACAAATGTCCATCAATTGGAGACCATTTACACAAATTATGGCCCAGAATACAACACAGCCTATGAAGCAGGAGCAAGGCACTGAGGAGACTCTGTACTTACTGGTACATAAGTGTCTTGTCTTAGTTACTCATTTCATTGTTGGGAAAAATACCTGACACTGAAAATGAAGGAAGGAAAGATTTATGTAGCTCACAGTTACTAAAGGTTTCAGTCCATATTTCGCTGGCTCCAAGGCAGACTGGCACATGCCAGAGAGCAGCAATTCATGGTAGCAGAACAATTGCAACAGAGGCAAACAAACAACCAGGGCAACAGAAAGCAATATAGAGGGAGTCTGTTTTTCTGTCTCTGATATTAGTTTCAGGGTCTCTATCTCAGGATTTTCAACTCAGACCACACCCATAATCCCAGCAGCACTCAGATCCATAATCCTATCAGTATTAAAATACATAATCCCAGTGGATCATGAGTCAGCCTCAAACTCTAGCAGTCCCTACTCCATGATTGCATGAGACTTTGGGGGGATAAATACACACAAACCATAACATTCTGCTCCAGGATCCCCAAAGTTTCATGCACATCTCTTTGTGCAAAAGAAATTTTAGTCCACCTCTAAGAGTTGCCAAAGTCCCAACAGTTTCAGCATTACTGAAAAGTCCAAATCCCAAGCCTCCTCCAAGTTCCAAGGCAAACTCTGCAGTGTGAGCTCATGTACAAAAGAAAAGTTAAACATATCCAACATTAAAAGGCACAATATAAGCATTACCATTCCAAAAGTTGTAAACAGGGAAATACAAAACACTGGGACCAACACATGTTCAAAGTCCAGCAAGGTAAACATTAATTATATAGTTCAAACGGGAATGTCCAAAGCAGTCTGCACTGAGTTATGAGCTCCATGCAGCTCCGCCCGTATGGTACTCCTGGTGGTTCCCATGGCTTTTCTCTTAGGCCAGCTTTGCTCCCTCTCTATAGTTTCCCTTCGATGATCAACATTTCGGACTTTTTGAAACTTCTGGGGTTTCCACTGAATGAGCTTCTCACTCTCTGCTTCACACACTGCCCTCTCAGGGGTACATTGCCTGACCTCCCACACCTTCTTCTGAAATCGAGGTCGAAGCCTTCTTTAGCTAACAACTCCTGCATTCTGAATTCTCCTAAAACCAATGCCATATGGATGATGCCAAGGTCTCCTGCCAGCTAGAGCATTAGCCTGGTTTCCTTCTTTCTTGGTTATAGGGCTCAAGTGCCTGGACTGATAAACACTCTAACATAGATTCTGAGGAATAAATTCTCCATGGTGGTGCCATTTTGAAACCTGGTTTAGCTGCTGCCACCATTCTAGAACGTGAGTCTCTTCGGCTTTCATCTCAGGGTAAAGTCTTTCTCCTTTGCAATTCTGGGCCTGCAAAGGGCAGAGAGCTGCCACTTCCTGTGATACCCTCAGGCCATCTTTTTGATTCTCTTGTTCCTTCCCAGCAATGGAGACCCTTTCAGCTCCATCTTTGCAGTCAACAGATCTGGTGCTTTCTTCCTGGCCAAACTCACAACATTTTAAGTCATCTTGCATGGCTCTTTGCTCTTGATTTTCAACATAAATCAAGCTAAAAGCCTTCGATAGCAACCATGCCACCACCCCAATAGTTCACTGCTTTGAAATACCTTTTCCCAGATTAATCATTCTGCCATGTTTAATCTCAGTCTTATGTAAAGTCTCTAGCATGAGTAAAATTCGACAGACTTTCAGCCAAGCCATAACACAAATCATCTGGAGGCCAGCAACCAGTGCTATACTTTTTCCCAGTAGAAACCTCCCCAATCTGATCTTTACGGGCAGGCCTTCTGTCAGGCCTCTGGTCTGAGCTCTGACCAGAATCTCCCCTACTGTACAGCGAAAGTTTATCCAGCCAAAGTTTATCTAGTTCTTTGCAAGTAGGCAACATCTTCAAACCTTTCCTATCTCTTCCCATAATGCATTTCCAAAAACTAACGATCCACATGGTCAGGTTAGTCACAGTGAAGACCGCACTCCTGTGGTACCAAATTCTGTCTTAGTTACTCTTTTCTCTGTTGCTCTCTGTTGCCTCTGTAGCAACTGTCCTGCCACCATGAACTGCTACTCTCTGGCATGTACCAGCTTACCTTTTAGCCAGCCATGTATGGACTGAAACCTCCAATAACTGTGAGATAAATAAATTTTTCCTTCCTTCATTTGGGTGTTGAGTATTTGTGCCAGAAATGAGAGAAGAGTAACTAAGACATGTTTCCCAGGATTAAACAGAGGAAAGCAGGATGCAGAACAGTGTACACATGCTGCCTTTGTAAACCTGTCTGTAGCAACTCTCAAAAGATACAAATAGTTGTAGGAGAGTGATGTGTAGAAAATAAGAGATGGAAATGGGTCTTCTATTACATAATCATATTTTTAAATGTTTGAAGCAAGGTAACATTTATTGAAAAAGTCAAACTTTTTTTTTTTTTTTTGTGGGACTGGGGTTTGAACTCACAACCTTGTACTTGCCAGGCAGGCACTTACACCACAGAGCTGTCTCCCCAGCCCCGAAAAAGTCAAATTTTGGAAAGGAAAATAATGCATATGCAAATAAGTTTACCGGTGAACTCATACGTTAACATACACTTTATTTTCCAGTCTGCAAGTCTGAGTCTTCTTCACAGGAAGAGTTGGAGATTCCTCTGACTCACCCTTGGTCCCAGACAATTGCACATCCTGTCCTGAGGGCCTAACTGCTCTTGGTGCCTGTGCTCCTGATCTGGGCACATCCAATGCTTAGAGATTATCAACACCATTTGGGCAAGCCTAGTGAATGTACTGATTGAGGTCTTTGCCAGCCTTCTTGTTGTTAAAATACAGAAGAGCCCTGATGAGAACATAGTTAGTAAACTATCCAAGGTGGGGTCGATGGTATACTCAGTCCCTAAGAATGAGAGAAAACAAGCTATTTGGAGCTTCTTTACCTTACAGATATGTCCAGGACACTGGTACTGAAAGAGCATGCTGTCCCCATGATCCCGGTGAGAGAAGAGAGATGAGCTGGACAGATGGCTCCTAACCATGAAGAGAGTGAGATAAACAAGCCAATAAGCTTGTTAAAGTTAAGGGTCTATAAAAAGGACAGCCTGATGAATTATTCTTTAGTTTGAGATATTCTTCATACTAGGTACCACTGCAGTAAGAGAAATAGCACCAGAGGGAGATGGACAGTGATACAACCAAGCAGAAGGTAAAGGGACTACCCATATGGTTTCCAAACTCTGGAAGGAATGTAACATGGTTCCTACCTTGTCCAACAGGTCCAGAGTCAGGAGATGTAGAAGAAGATACAAGGGTAAAAGGTGACTGTGGAATACAAGGGAGGCTTCTGTTGGAGGCGTACCAAGTGGAGGGCATCTGGCAAATATAGCTGAGTACATGCTCAAGACTCGGATCTCTACCCAACAGAGGAAGAGGTATTAAAAGAGGAAAGGGTAAAGACTCAGAACCAAGCAGGTCTACAGATATGATCAAAAGTAGAAGTAAATGGCAGTTGGGGGGTGCGAATAAGATCAAGTTTGAGTAGGTGAAATAAGACAGCTTTAATAACTAAAAACTGATTGGAAAGTTCTGTAATCCAACTGAGATATTATTAGGAGTGAGCCCCTGCTACCATGAAACAAAATGGAAATCAAGTGTCCGTGGGAAGGGTTACTGCAAAGCATGAAACTATTGCTTTTTTATATTCCATTCATGTCCTGTTTATCTTGAGAATATACTTTTGCAATTGGGAGATATATTAAAATGCATTAAAATTGTGCCTGTGTTTTCTGTTTTGTTAAGCTGAAAACTTCATTATTTGTTATTTAAATGAATGCCACATTGCCAGAGGGTAAAGAGCTTTTGGAAGTCAGTAAGATGCTTGTTTACTGGAAGATGTTATTGGCTGAGTAATAATGATGATTCATGAATCAATCACACGAGGATTTCATAGCTTAGGCAATTGTATGATATGCTCTAAAGAGACTTCATAATCTTTACCTGTTTCAATTCTATTGTATGCCACATTCCTGGCAATTGTACATACATTCTTCATTTCAAAGCTACACCATAAGGTCATATTTTAAAGAAACATTTTAAGGACAATCAAAGAATCAAATTTAAGTGAAAATTGAACCATGTAAGATATTATAAATGTAAATGCCACAAAAGCTGCAGTGAACAAATCATTTCTATACTTGACACAATGACAACCACACCACAATTTGCTTTTTTGCATAAAGGCTAGCAAGTTTTTTTAAACGTGTTTTACAAGTTTTGAATTGTTGAAAACATGTAATGCTGGGCCCGTGAGATATCTCAGCAGCTTAAGCACCTGCCTGACAAGCTCAAGGTCTTAGTTCAATCCCTGGTAAAAATTAACACTTCTGATTATGGACAAAATAGTTCAAGGCTTGTTAAAGTAAATTCTCATAATTGTCAATACTGCTGTGGCATACACTTGGAAATATGTTGCTTATTTCAAAGTCTGTAGGTGAAGTGACTGAATAACAGTGATTAAACACAGATGTAACTTGGTAAAACCTATGTTAATCTAGCCAATAGGGGTTTATATTTCTCATTCAGAGGAGCCCAGAGGTTGGCAACTCAACATACAAGAAACACCAGGCTCCTTAGACTATGGTTCCCATACTATACTTACTGCTTCTCAGTAGCTGTGTGTCAGCAACCCCACCACTGTCATGATGATCATATTCCACGTAGTAAGCTTCAGCAAGACCAGAAGTGGTGGAAGCAACCATATAAGAACATCAAGCATATTCTCAGAAACTCTCTATGGCATCTGTTTACATCTCATTGACTAGAGTGTGTCACCTCATCTTAACACACCACTGGGAAATCTGAAAGGCTGTTTTTAGCCAGACACATTCCCTTCTAAAACAATGCCTGTGTCATACAAAATAATAATTGGGTAGGTGTCCAGCATTTCCCCCTGTCACTCAGAGGTTAAGAGAGGCCAAATAGTATTTACCTCCTAGTGTCAGTCAAATGACCAAGATTTTTTTTTTTTTGGGGGGAAAGAGTAAAATGGAGGAAGCAGAGCATGTTTGCTGAGGAGTAAAATGAAGAGAAGTAGATCATGTTCACACAACAATGCATTTCATCCAAAGTCCCACCTACCGTTAGCTATAAATTAGCTCTTGTGGGTATGTGAAGGCAGGTTAAGGTTACGTAGTACAGAACCTTGGTGTGATCCTGGACCAAATGCAATTTTCCAGCATCACTGCACACTAGACTTAGTTTCATAGAGATATTTTTGTTTCCAGTCACATTATCTTCTCATATCCATCACAGAAGTAGATGGTAAGAAAGATCTGGTGGTTTGGTGGATTGCTGCCCTGAAAGAGTATTTTTATGATGATCTCTAGTGGGAATAATTAAGAATTTTCCCTGGAAATATCTTAGCTAGTAATAACTATCACTGGCTCTACTCTGTTGGAAAGTCCAGACCCAAGAATGGATCTTTTGGGCCTGCCAGTAAAGATCACAGACTTTACCATGGTGCATATCATATCAGCTCAGCTCAGTTGCCTAGACCATTCAAAATTTTCATTCAAGAAAATGATTTTTGTATCTGACCCATGATGTTTGAACCAAAATAGCAGGCTGAACTCACCTGTGAGCTTCCCCCTTCCAAGCTCAAAACTATTAAAATGACAGAAAAGGTATATATACATAGTTTTGAAAATAACACATCAGTGTTTGCAAATAGGGACTCCTTAAAGGCCTAAGGAAAATGGGAATTGCACGGAAAGGAAAAAATAGAGATTTTAGAAAGGAACATGTTGATGGTTGACATTTTCTGCCTGATGACTCCTAGTTATTGGAAAAAAGTGTTAATAGAGGAAATTAACTATCTTCAGCCCTGGGTTCTAAGCAATAAGCATCTTCCAAATCAGTAGTTTAAAAATCACAGGGTATAACACTTTAAAGATGAAGAAAAATCTTATTAGAGTAGAATCACAGGTAAGGTTTTCATCTGGAAAAGTGTGGCAATTCTGACAAAGACAAATCTAACCAATGTGCTAGCCCAACAGGAAAGAGGATGTTGCTTCCAAACAATGAAAAAATACCATGAGGGTCTAGGTGGTCCAAACAAGATTTAAGCTCTGACAAATGCCAGCTCTATATTAGAAGCCTTGACATAACACTGTGACCTTTTCATACTATTTCCAGCCCCTAGGCTTTTAAAGTCTTAGCTGAAAATAGTAGAAACAGAATTTCTCTTGGAGTTTTGAAGTTTTTCTGCTAAAACCACAAAGGGTTTTTGTACTAAAAACAAAAACGATTGAACTTGATCCTATAAAGTAAATTAGTGTATAATGAAATTATTTAAAATAAGCTAGTAGGTGTATTCATTACCTGCCTGAAATATTTGGCATGATTACAATAAAACTCCATTAACGTACAAGGATCTATAAAAGAAACATGAAATCATCAGGATTGACAATTAATCTGATTCTGTACTGAAGAATAATGGGCCACTCAGTTGGCTGACAAACAACAGTTCCTTTGAGTCACAGACTAACTCATAATCAACATATTATGGTTCCAGTGTATTTAATATTTCATCACAGTGGGAACTATGTAAGATTTGAGAAAAGAAATGTGAATTCTAGCTCCAGATTCATCATTATGTATCCTGTGGCTTTGGATAACTCAGTTAATTTCCCTCAGCTTCAGTTTCCTCATCTGTAATACAAAGGGATTGGACCGAAATACTGTCAAAGATTTTTTTTTCTACCACTAAAATACTGTGGCTCCACTTTTCTTTTTCTGCCTTGGGCTCTTTTGAGCATCTCTACCCTCTACTCCAGGCTTCTAAGCTACTCCTACTACCTCTACTTCCCCTAATGCTCAGGGTTATTCCCTGCAACACCTGCCCATTGTAGGCAACAGTGCCTATCCTAGGGACACCAATGGAGACTTCATCATATCTGTCCCATTTCCTCACAGCCACTCTTGTCGGGGGTGCCCCATCCTGAATAACAGTTTCTTCACCTAAAGGAGAGAAATGATGCTGAGGATTTGAGCTGCTGTGACCAGGCCAGGGAGAGGAAAGATCAGGTTCTGCTGTCTCTTCTACTTTGCTCTCACTGGTTCTTTGAGGACTAAATCTTGTGTACTCACTTCTAAAATAGTTCTGACTGGAAGGAGGGTCCTGGTGGCTTGAGAGACTGCAGTAAGGACATGTTTACCTTACAAGCAGCCATTTTCCAGTCCATTCAGCCATTTCATATTTTACATATAAGCAAATAAATTATATTATATGGAGTTGCATGTGTATATATAATTATACATACATTATAGCTATAATGTATACATCTATACTTATACTTAGAGCAACAAAACACACAACTTGAAGTAGTTTCTTTTTTACTTTTACTTATAGGCATCTCACCCAAAATATTTGTTGTCTGGTTCTCCCTCTAAAGTTCTTTCTCTGCATGTGAGCAGTGAAAGGGGTTTGCTGGCAATGGAGATGGTAAGACATTAAGACTAAAAGTCAGTTCATAATCCTATAAATTATCCTTCTTTCAAGTTTTTGTGAGCTGGTGGGTATATTTATCCAAGTCCTACAAGCTGTTATACTTACCATGCATATCACTTAGACACAAGGTCACAAAGCAGGTACATGATACTCTCTCACACTTTTCTGAAGCTCAAATCTTCTCTCTCCAAAAACACTGGAGACAGGGTCTCACAGTGTAACCAATGTTAGCCTCAAATTTTGGACTCCCTTTTGTCAGCTTCCTGCTAGGCTTTCAGGCATGTGCCACCATGCTCAGCATGTGATCGTAGTTCCTTAAAATCCCAAAGTCAAGAAGGGAGGGAGGGAGGGAAGGAGCAAGAGACAAATAAAGAAGTTGTGTTATATACACATAATAACTCCCCACAATAAATATAATCATGATGTACTGCAAATGTGTACTAATAAAAATAAAACTTAAAAATGTTAAATCTCAAAGTCAGTGCCTATTTATGCATGTTTATGAGTTTATGTTACAGACCATGAAATCTCTTTTCTTCTATCACACTTAAGTGAGAAATATCTCCAGTATATATTCTCAAATTAACTTTTCATTTTAACCAAAACATTAGCTCTCACCTATCAGTATCTTGGCTCACATTTTGTCATGCAATGGCAGAAATACTGAGTCTGTAGAAAAGCCAAGGAGAGGAAATTCTGTGTCTTCTCCCATAGTGCTCCACCTCCCCACCCCCACCCTTATGTCTAGACATTGCGGCAGGCTTCACAGTTACCACCCTTTTTTCCACATTTCATTAATAATTGTACAAGTCAAACAATAGCTAATCTGGCAATTATGTGCAAGTTAAACATTGGAACATGTCACCATGAATTGTCTGCCAAATCACACTAAAATTTGGATCAATAAAGGTGCTGAAGGATTTTTTTTTAAAGTTCATCCTGCCTCTCTCCTTGCTTTCACTGGGGTTCAGGGGCAGACTTTTCAAAGAGACTGGAGTTGTTTAGAAAGCAAGTCAGCAATGATAGCCTCCTGCCTCCCTGTTGCTATTTTTCACACTTAACTGAAATCCAGAGTTAAATGGTAGGGGAGTAAACAGGGAGTGAGGTGAAGTATACCCACACCCTGACAGCATTGCATCAGGCTGGAAAAATGAACACCACACCCCAGGCGGTCAGATTTCTGGGGTCACTTCATCATGCTCTGTACACCTGTGCGATGAGGGCAACGCAGCTGCAAAGACAAATGCTGTGGGACTGCAAAGCCAGTGTTCCTACCCCCCCCCCAGGTTGAACTGATTCCAAATGTCCAAGACTAGCTTGAAAAATTTTTGAAAGATGAAGTAACACAAAACCAAGTATGGATCTACAGTGTGCTCTTCCGGAGTCAGTCTCAGGGCTGTGGTTTCTAGTCTATGCTGCTTTAGCCTGTGCTTGGGTTTCCATCTGCCCACAGGATCTCTCTTTCCCCTGGCAACAGTGTTCTTCAGATGTCCTAAGGATGGAGTGAGCTGTGTCATTTGAGGGTCTCTGGCAGCCTCCAGAATTCACAACCAGTCCCTGAAAATAGCATCAATTCTGTCCACACCTCTTCCTCCTGCGTTTCCTCACTTCTAGTACTCCCAAGACACGTTACTAAGAGGTGAGAACATGACTACTCACAGGAAGCACATCAAGCAACCCTTCATCACAGATTTCCATGGAAATCCAGGAGAAGAAACAGAGAGGAAGTTGAAGGACTGCTTTAGGCTTATCATCTGATTGTCATGAAAGTTCAGTCAGGGGTCCATATTAGACGTCAAGTGCCTGAAATGACAATTCCTTCCTGCACATTTGATTGAGATTTAGATCTGGATTGGGGACAAGATGTGATATACCAGTGTCATGCTGGACTCCACTTGTGGAATACAAGCCTGGCTGCTGATCTGTTTGGGCTTGAAAGACATGGTTCATTGCTAGATCCTTTCAGAGATTTAATCTGCTTTCCTGATAAAAGCAAAGACCTGGCATTTGAATAGGAATCTTGAGATGATGTGAAATCATTATTTCACATGGTAATAAACCTACCTTGGAAGTCTGCAGAAAGATCTTTCTATGCTTGCTTTCTGGGAAATAAAGTAAAATGTGAGGTTGGCCTGGAGACTTAGAAAGAAATTATCAGCAGAGCCTCATTTCTTCTATCTTCTTTCTACCACGTGCTTGATAGACTCATGTGACACCTGCATGGTCTAGAGAATTTTACCCCCTTGACTCTGCTAGATGGATCCTGGTACCTCTCAGCCACTATTGTCTCTTGCTTGGATTCTGCAGTAATTCCTGGTCTTGAACCGCCTACTCTCCAATCTCTTTTTTTTCAAGTTTCAATTTTTTATTGTTTAAATTTAACAATGGTTATATTACATATTTTCATCATCAGATCAGTTTAGATTAATACATATAGGCATATAAGATTGATCAAACAGTTAAACATTAATGCTTCTAAATCAACATTTAGGTATATATCCAATCTCTATTCTAAAATGCATATCTAATTTGATCACATTATTGCCTAAAACCCTTCCTTGGCTTCCTATGATTACTGAGTTAGACTCCATGCTTCTTTCCATGATGTGCTTGTCATTCATGGTCTGGCCTATGCTTGTCTCTCCAGCCTCATCTCTTACTACATTACACGTACACGTCAATGAATAGTTTATACATTCTGGGCATGTTGACAAACACCTGTATTTCCAGAAGTCAAGAGGCAAACGCAGGAGGATCATTGTGAGTTAGGGGCCAGCCTACATAGGGAGTTGAGTGCCAGAATGAACTTCATAGTCAGATGCTGTCTCAACAAACAAAACAAAATAAAACAAAACCCTCTACAAAGCTTTCTTCTGTTTTTGTGCCATGACTTCCAACCTTTCTGTTTGCTATTGCCTGTCCTATAATAAACTTTGCCTCCTTGTTTGCCCAGGTCATTTTTGTTATGAATCATTCCTCATCTTTCTTCTCCTTGGAGTTTCTCTAATTGCTATAAGGTTATTTATGTTCCTTTATAGCCCACCAAGTGTCCTTAATTAAGTGTCCTTAATCTTGCATTTTCACTGCTTGGTTGGTTGTCTCTCTCCCACTAGACAGAAAACTTCATAGGTGTAGGAAATGTTTTTGTTTTGCCTGTCACTTTAGGCACCTGTACAAATTTGTACTGTCGCACTTAGCAGATTTAGCTGAAAATTACTGTTACCCTTGGCCTGATGTATCTTGAAAAATAATAAAGTCTGATGCTTCTATTTTAGGAACTACAGGATTATCATCTTTGAGAGATCCTGAAAGACAAGCAAATGAGCTCCATTTTAGCAGGCCAACATTCAGGGGAAAAGCTCCAGCATCATTGTCTATTAATGGCTGTTTCTGTTTACATAGAAAAGGTTTCATGTTCGTTGCTGAAGAGACAAAGATGAAAAAAGCATGATCTTAGTACCTGAGAATAGCAAAACCTAACAACTCTAGACAGAAACAATTTTAATATATGAGAAGTCTGTGATGAAAGTATGAACAAATTGTTGTGGGAACAGAGAAGAAAATTCAGTGACTTGACTTGAGGAGTCTAGGAAGGGCATCAAAGCAAGCACCTCTTGTCTTTGTGCAAGATCCATTGGTCCTTTGAGATTAACTTAGTGACTACTGTCTCCTTGTCCTCTCCTCTTTATTCTTTCTGACACTCTCTCAGCCCTACACAGAACAAATTGAGCCAGAGTCCCACAGGATGCATCTTTTATAATGCCTGTCAAGGTTCCTTAATTCTGAGGAAATTTCTGCAAGCTAGCCAAAGAGGAAGCTGTGCCTGTGAAATGTCTGATAAATGTGAGAGAAAGAGTCTTTGAAGGCAAAACTCAGTATGAGACACTAAAAGCTTGATCCAGTGAGAAACCTCGATCCTTGGGCAAGAGAAGCAACACAGGGCTAACGGCTGAGTAGCAAATCTGTGAAGTCTGATGGCTGTCACTGAGTTTTCCTACTTCTAAACATCTAATGGAACACAGCTTTATGAGGTGAAGGGTGACAAAGGGAAGCTAAAAGAGACGTTTCTCTAAGAAGCTTTAAAGGATTTGGATATCGCCTATGTGCTGTGGAAGCCCTCTAATACCCTGAATCACAATGGAAAGCCAGAAATCCTCATTTTTTTTCTTCACTACAGATCACAGATCTCGTGCTACAAGAGCTTTGATGAACTGATCAAGCCCCTGGCATGCAGGAATACCCAGAAAGAACTTCAGTGCCACAGATAGAGACATGTAACCACTAGGCCAAGATAGCTCCCTGGGAACATGCTTGTCAAATTGTGGAGCACAGTACATTAGTGGGTCATAAAATTAATTGAGTAGCTCATGGGAAGCAGTTCTTTAACAGACTATGATAGAATTTAAAAATTAGAATTCTTCATGGAATATGTATATATGAAAATATGTGTGCACATGTATGAGTGTATATAAAATATGTTACATAAAATATATCTTTTTTCCTGGGGACCACAGTAAAAACTCACAAAGAGGTTGCTTGGGTACAAAAGTATTTGGTAAGGATGGTAGTTATCCCATACATAAGTTCATAAAGACTCCCAGATATAACCAAATAGATTTTTCAAGGGCTAGAAGTGCTATCCATTACAGTATACACTAGTGTAAGTGGCTTTTCACTAATAGTACAAAGTAAATATTCTATTCCTAATTAGTACTAGCTACTTTTCAAATGCTTGAAAGAAACATGTTGACTAGCAGTTTCTTCAGGAAAGTGTACATATTTACATTTTCAACATCTCAGAAAGTTTGATTGGAGAGCAATGACATAAACGTTCTACATCGTGGAAGGAGTTAAAAGTTCATAAAATATGTGTATTTATTTACTGTTATTCTAGCTTCTGCTTATTACCTGGGAGAACTTGAGGCCTGGTAAACTGTTTTCTCACTATCAATTTTCAGCCTATGCAACTACATGTGAGATTCTTGAAGGAAAATGCTGCATTTGATACAATCTCGTTTGCAAGAAAAAAAGAGAAAGTTTGGAGACCAAGAATACAGTAAGTAGGGAATGAAAGTTCAGTATTAGTCATGATAAGTTTAAAGAACAAAAGAACTGTCTAGGAAGAGGTACCTCAGACCACTGGTTCTTAACCCTGGTCATGTATCAAAAGTCATCTAAGGGGTTTCAATAGCATACAGATGCTCAGGTCTTGTTCCAAATCAAATGGACCAGAATCCCCAAGAATGAGGTCTCTATATCTATGTATTTTTTAGGTTCTGTGGGTGCTCATAAAGTGTGGTCAAGGTTCATTTTATTATTAACCTCAAAGAGCAAAAACATAAATATGGAGCTTGAGAAAGAGGTTAAACTGAAATTTAGGCCTAGAAGTTATCTATAAGTAAATTTTGGTTGAAACAAGATAAATACATTAAAAATCCAATGGTAAGAAAAGAGAATGAAACACAAAACCTAAGAATTAAATACAATGAGAATACCCTAGCTTACAGGAACATAAATAATCTGGAAACTATGTCACACAATGAGAAATTTTCCAGCATGGGCTTCAGGTTCAGTGCACCAAGGCTCCAACTTTACTTTGTTGTGAATTATCCAGGATGTTTTTAGCTTCTTCCTCAAACTGGAGGGAAAACAATTACAGAAGTTAGTAAAGCAATCATTCATTTTCTAGGGGAATAGAACCACCATAATAGTCTCGGACTAATTATATTTGGGTTTGCATTAATTTTGAGACATCAATCACAGTAACCACGACATAGGGAAGCAAATATGATAGGTACCAGAGACTCCAGAAGCCATAGTATTGTTGCTACCAAGTCAAATATTACACTGAGGTGATCATGCAACCTATGCACATGAAATTGCATTATTTTTAACACAAAGTATTGCTCAGTGTTTGCTCATAAATGATCAAATTATTCAGCTAGAACGACAGTATATATTAGCTCAAAATGCTAGAGGATCGAAACGCAGAACTAGGTTAGTACGATGAGGTGTAAGACGCTTAAATCAACAACCTCTAAAATTGCCAGTGTCACCAGTAACCCGCTGCAATTATGGAACATTGGACTATATATACATCTACTTCCTCTAGTTCAAAGAGAAGAATTTTTTTCTTTCCTTACCAATATCAATTAGAAAATGTATCATGTCCACACCCTGTGTTCTGTGTTACTATTGTGAGGATAATATGCAATGTGTCAATTATTGCAAATGTACTACAAAAGTGTTGT
>PVJA010029448.1:15073-26745 GCA_004027025.1 Myocastor coypus
AAAAAAAAAAAAAAAAAAAAAAAAAAAAAAAAAAAAAAAAAAAAAAAAAAAAAAAAAAAAAAAAAAAAAAAAAAAAAAAAAAAAAAAAAAAAAAAAAAAAAAAAAAAAAAAAAAAAAAAAAAAAAAAAAAAAAAAAAAAAAAAAAAAAAAAAAAAAAAAAAAAAAAAAAAAAAAAAAAAAAAAAAAAAAAAAAGTAAATGTACTTTATAAAGGCAATCACAGTAGAAAAAAAGAAAGAACAAACAAATGAAGGGAAAATCAAGAGTAAGGAAAAGTGAAAATAAATTTTTTGAGTTTCCATTAACAGTGCAGAAGACATCTCACCATTGTACCCTGCCAAGGAAAAAAAGTTAACCAGAGAATACATATTCCGAAGATGCAGATTTCACTTGAAACTTATGGTAAATTTAAAGTATTTTCAATGTCTTGTTTTACTTAGTGTTTCCAAGGCAACCTCATAGCCCTAAAAATTTTGGCAAAGCAATTTTTGGCCAATGGAGTAGCCATCTCTCAAAGGCCTCGGTTGGCCATTGCCCACAGTGTAGATCAGTTCCTTGATGCTGTTCTCAGAACAAAATTTCCAACAGATGCTAAGTTAATGAAAATCCACTAAGAATTGCAAGACAATTTATTTTCCATCTGTTTTCACCTGTACTCAATTGAGAATGCCGAATCATAAGCCAGGCAATATATTCAGAAGCCAACGGCTGCTCCACCCGTATTTTAGAAAGTGCCTGTGGTGCCAATTTTAACATTACAGTTGTAAATAACAAGACCCTAGGGTCATAGGAAATGATCTCATTCTGCAACATATGTCCTAAGCTTAAAGACCAGTATGTTGTTATAGATGTTGCTGAGCTCACCAAAGCTCATGTGGCCCAGCCTCACTTGTTTTGGGGCTCTTCTATACGTTCGTGCCTCCATTCTATATCTGAAAAATATACAAGCTGTTTCCTAGGCACCAAAACACAAGAACCATATATAGGAGGTTCAGCAATTGAGGGGGTCACATCAGCTCTCCTGGCCTAGTGAGTTAAGTTCATTTTTGTACTATTCCGTGCGAAATTTAATAGCAGAGTGCTACACTTTGAATCTTGGATGCCCCCAAAGATGTTGAAGGGTTGATCCCAGCCTGTGGAACTACTGAGAGGTGTTAGAATCTCTTACAATTGCAAGCTCCAAAAAGATCACTGTCACTGTTTTAGGAAGTGGGACCTAGTGGAAGGAAGTTAGTTGTTTGGGGATTTATCCTTGGGAGAGATATGGAGACCCAAGTTCCTTCTTCTTTTCTTTTGTTTTTTATTTTATTAATTTCAATAAGAAAGAAAGAGCAATGACACAATTTCAAAACATGCCAGTAGGAGAGCCACAATAATCAATACAATGCATATTGTTGTCTTCATACTAGTTTTTTGGAGTACAAGATTCAGACATATTCTAAGCACTATTGGTACAAATGTTTCTTCTCATTGAACTAAGAGAAAGTAGTTGTATGTATAGTCCAATAGTCCATAATAGTAGTAGATTATCAGCAGAACTAACAATGTCAGAAGCTGTTGATCTGAGCCTTTTACAGCTCAGCATACTAATCTGGTTTTACTTTTTTGTCTCTTGGTTAAACTTTTCTGCTAGGTGGTTAACATCAAGTTAAAGCAATACCTATATAACAGAATGTGTAACTTTTGTATCTAACAAGGCCAGTCAAATCCCCTCAGGATTTACCTTTTAATACCTCAGGGGTGGTATTAAAATAGAAGAGATAAGGAAAAATGCTATAGGATTGACCTGCTACAATTTTGTATATGGTTAGATTTCTAAATTTCTATGTAAAAATATGTAACTTTTTGTCATATTCTGTAGGAATTTATTAGAATATCAATGATTCATGGAAAATACCAGTTCCACATTACGTCTAAGGCATGTGATATTCAGAAAGACAGTACCTATATTATAGACTAACAGCATCACTAAGCTTCTCTTCTGGATTGTTAACAACTTAAGTTTGCAAACAAAAAATTAGAGAAAAAAAGGGCTACAAAGGTTGCCAATATTTCAGCCCTAGCCCTTCAAGATCAGTGAGGACTTAGGATATAAAAGAAACTGTACTGTAACATACTATGACTCAGTGATGTCCCAAATTTTCTGTCCAAGGAGATCATGGAACCACAGAGGAAAGGGATCAATGATGTACAGTGTGCCTAAGGAAAGTCACCTAGAGAGAAAACAATCTCTGAGGCTTCCAAAGAGAGCAAACTGGTCAAGCAATAGCCGTGTCTCATCCAGATGGCTGACAATGACAAAAGTTCTGGTTTGTTAGTTTGTTGCTTCCTGGTTGCCATGAGGTGAGCAGCTACCCCACCATACACACACATGCACACACAAATACACACACACACACACAGTGTATACTCCTACAGTGATGTAATGCCTCATCATAGGCCCGAAGGCAATAAGGTGAAGGAATCATGGGCTAAAATCTCTAGAAGTATGATCCAAAGAAATCTTTGCTCCTGTGATTATTTTAGGTATCTTGTCACAGTGTCAGCTGACTAACACAAAATATAATAGAAATGTCGACTGATAACTGTATTTAAAACTTGTCAGCAGCTTCCCATGGCCTTTGAAATAAAGGTCAAGTTTCTAGCACGGCTTCTGAGGCTTTGCAGGGTTTCCAGCCCCTCTGGCAACCTCCATGCTGCTCACCTCCCTGTGCAGAGTTGGCCCAGTCCCCTCTGTCTGGAATCCTATCCCTTATCCAGTCTCTTTTTTTAAAAAATTATGTATTTGCTACAGGCTCTCACTACACAGCTCATATTCACAGTGATCCTCCTGTTTTGGCCTCCCCAGAGCTTGGATTACAAGCGTGCACCACCATGCCCAGTTTCAGTGGCTGGCTCACCACGGGCCCGGCATGGCATGTGGTGCTGGGAATCAAACTCAGGTCCTTGCAATTGCCAGGCAGGTGCTTAGACAGCCAAGCTATCTCCTTGGCCCTCCCATCTAATCTTTACCTAGTTTATCCTCAGTAATCCTCAAAAGCTCAACTCAACCATCTCTTCCTCAATTGAAGCCTTCCTCTTTCCTTACTAGATTATGTTAGGTTCTTCCATTATACGTTTTTCTACTGCTCACATTTTCCTCTTCAAATATTTACTCATTTGTTTAATTAGTTCATCATATTTTTCCTTTTTGTAGAGGTACTGGTAATCAAACTCAGGACCTCATGCTTGCCAAGAAGGCATAGTACCACTCAGCCCCTTTTATATTTTCCTAGAACACTTTAAGGGTTCTAGAAAATGAGTATGGTGACAGGCCTGTCTGATTCACTATCCGCAGCATGCAACTGAGTGTCTGGTGCAAAGTAACTCAAAAAATATCTTACTAAGAGAATCACTCTTGGGAGGATGTAATCCCAGCACTTGGGAGGCTGAGGCAGGAGGATTGGTGCGAGTTCGAGACCACCCTGGGCTAAAAAAGTGAGCGCAGGACCAGCCTCAACTGCATAGCGAGACCCTGTCTCAAAAAGACAAAAAAAAAAAAAAAAAAAAAAAAAAAAAAAAAAAAAAAAAAAAAAAAAAAAAAAAAAAAAAAAAAAAAAAAAAAAAAAAAAAAAAAAAAAAAAAAAAAAAAAAAAGAGAATCACTGCCAGAATGAATTGCCATCCTTACCTCCATTTGAGTTACAGTGGAGGAATTCCAAATTCTGATCTCTCAAGTACTGTATGTCTCAGAAGTTTTCTGTTCTACCAGTTAAATTCAGAGAAAGTAAAAAGAATTGATACGTTACATACATGTACCAACTCCCCATAGTGGTTATAATTTTTATGTACTACAAATATGTATTACTAAATTTTTAAAGTGATATAATTTGTACATAATGCAATTTACCCATTCACAGCATACAATGCAGTGATTTTTAGTGTATCATAATTATGCAACCACCCCAACAGTGAATTTTAGAAAATTTTCATCACTTCAAAAGGAAAACCTTGGCCCGGTAGGATGGCTCAGTGGTCTAAAGCACCTGCTTGGGAAAGCTTGGGTGGCTTCAGGGACCAAGGTTCGATCCCCGGCACCACATGCTGCGCCAGCCCTGCCCTCCAGGCAGGCTGAGCCGGCTGTAAAAATGGGTGAATCGACAGACAAAGGTTCTGAAACAAGAAAAAAATAAAAAAATTAAAAAAAAAAAAAAAAAAGGAAAACCTCACACCCATTGGCAATCATTCTCCATTTTCCCCCAAACCTAAACAACCATTAACCTACTTTCTGTTTCTGAAGATATTCAATTTTTTAATATTATGTATTTGGTACAGGGTCTCACCACACAGCTTGGACTTGTAGTGATCCTCCTGTTTTAGCCTTCACAGAGGTGGTATTACAGGCATGTACCACTACACCCAGTGTCAATGGACAGGTTTGTGTTCCCAGGGTGAGGTCCATACTGCATGATGGTACCAGGGATTGAACCCAGGTCCTCCTGCTTGCCAGGCAGCCGCTTAGACCACCAAGGTATCTCTTCTGTCTGGATTTGCATATTTAAGCATTTTATACAAATGAATCATATATTGCCTTTTGTGACTGGCTTCTTAGCATAGTGTCTCAAGACTGTGCCATGCATCCTTGATTCATTTCATTTCATTGCTAAATAATGCTCCATTCCATGTATATACTATAGTTTGCCAATTCATGGACATTTGGGTTTAAGTGTCTTTCTTTCAACTATTATCAGTGGTGGTACGAACTCATATATTGATGTACAATTGTACATGTGCACATGTTTTAAATTCTTATTGTATATGGATGGGATTGTAATTTCTAGGTTTTATGGTTACTCTCTTTGTAACCTTGGAAGAACTACCACACCAATTTTTTTCAAAGTAGCTGAACTACTTTGTATTCCCACCAAGACAATATGAAATTTCCAATTTCTCCACATTATCATCTGCCTTTTTTATTGTAGCCATCCCAGTAGGTGTGAAATAGTATATCATGGTTTTCATTTATATTTCCTTGGTAAGTAACGTTGACCATCTCTTCATGTGCTTATTGGCTATTTGTGTATCTTCTCTGGACTGATTTCTGTTAAAATACTTGTCCCACTTACAGTTCAGTTTTTAGATTATTGATTCTTTATACATTCTACATTAGAACAACCCCTGACAATGTGTGATCTATTTGTTCTTTTTTTTTTACTATTTTGTTTTTTGGTACCAGGAATCGAACTCTGGGACTTGCACTTGCTAGGCAGGTGCTGCACCACTGAGCTACATCCCCGGCCCTATGCGTGATCTATTTGGAGTTAATTTTTGTATGTGGATTGAAGAAGAGCTCCAGCTTCATTCTTTTGCCTATGAGTTGCTAGTCATTTTAACTTATTTACTAAGAAATGTATTTCACTCATTCAGTTACTTTATTACCCCATCAAAAATCAATTAATAGACTATGAGTGGTGGTGTGCACCTATAATCCCACTGCTAGAGAGGTGGGAAAACAGGAGGATCACTGTGAGATCAATCTATGTAGTAAGTTCCTGCAGACCTTGTACTAAACAAAATCAGTTAATTAATCATTAATAAAATAGAATAACCAAATACATGTTGTTTGTTTCTAGATGCTCAATTCTATTTTACTTCTGTATATCTGTTCATATATCAATATCACACTGGCTTTTGTTTAACATTATACTGTCTTAATTCCTATAATTTTGAAGTAAGTTTTCAAATTGAAAGTTGAGTCCTCTAAGTTTGTTTTTCTTTTTCAAGATTGTTTTGGCTACTCTCAGTCCCTTGAACTTATCAGTGAGTTTTAGGGTTAGCTCATCTATTTCTACAAAGAAGTCAACTGCAAGTCTGAAAGGGATTACACTGAATCTGGAGATCAATTGAGGAGTTATTATCATCCTCACAGTATTAATTCTTCTGGATCATGAACATGGAACAACTTTCCACTTATTTAAGGTTCATCGTGGTTTAGATCTAGAATATCCCACGAAGGACGCAGATGTGTGACTTTTGGAAGGTGAATGAATCATGGGTCAATATATAATCCACCAATGAGTTTAGCACTGTCTGTACAGTTAGGAGGTGGGACCTCATCTGAACACATAAGGTAGTGGGGCATGACCTGGAAGAGTACATCTCCCTCCCCACCCCTCCTTTCTCTCTGCTCCCTGGGGCAGGGGTTGAGTGCTTTTTTTCTCTGCAAGGCCCCTCTGCCATCCTGCTTGTGCTTTGCAGCCAGCCAACCATGGACTAAAACTGTGAACCAAAATAAACCTTTCCTCCTTCAAGTGGGGAGTGTCTGGTACTGTGCTTCAGTGACAAGAAAATAACTAAGACAGGGCAGGGCTGCCTTAATGTATTTCAAGAATGTTTGGTAGTTTTCAGTGTATATAATTTATATTCTTTTTGTCAAATTTGTTCCTCTTAAGTATGTTATTACTTCTATACCATTATAAATAAAATTTTTTTCTTGATCTCATTTTTGGATTGTTGATTACAAGTGCATGGGAGAAAAATTGATTTTGTATATCAATCTAGTATCTTACCACTTTGCTGTTCAAGGATTTAAACTTGTCATGGGAGTGGCAAGATAGCTCAGTGGAGTAAAGTGTCTGCTTAGGCAAGCTTAGGCAAGCACAGGTATCATGGTTCCATCCCCAGCACCACATACCACACCAGCCCTCCCTGCATCCAGGATGGTATGAGCTGGCCACGAGAGAGAGAGAGAGAGAGAGAGAGAGAGAGAGAGAGAGAGAGAGAGAGAGAGAGAGAGAGAGAGAGAGAGAGAGAGAGAGAGAGAGAGAAAGAGAAAGAGAAAGAAAGAAAGAAAGAAAGAAAGAAAGAAAGAAAGAAAGAAAGAAAGAAAGAAAGAAAGAAATCACAACCTGGAGCCTAAACTATCAGTTTCAACCACTGAATGATATCTGGGTGGAAATTTTACTGTTCTCTCTCTATATGTGAAGTTCTTGTTTTATTTTGTGCCTTTTATACTGAGGATTGAATCCAGGACCTTGTGCATGCTAGGCAAATACCCTACCAATGAGCTTTGTCCCCTACCCCATAAACTGATGCATTCAAAGGACAATTAGGCTGAGTATAATGTGTAGGCCACATTTCATTTGCTAAAAATGCTCAAAGTATTGTTCTATTTCCCAACCAGAACAAATGCAGGAGAAACTAGCATAGAAGAAAATGAGAATCACAAGCTGAAATCTCTGAATTAATAGTATGTAAAGTAAAGACAACTGCAGAAATAACCTCTGAGGGGCAGGGGAGATAGACCTGGGTCAAGTTTTAATTTTCATCATGTAGAGAGCCAGTTTTTCCAGCACCATTTGGTAAAGAGGCTCTCTTTCTTCCAGTAAACATGTTTGGCCCCTTTGTTGATTTTTGTTTCCTTCTCAGAATTTCACATTCATTTCATGTCTCTCTGACTCTCATTTGTGAGGTCAGTTTAAACCTCCTAGTCTAGATGTAATCACATTTTAGTTAGTTACTAATTTTCTAGAATTTTAACATGTCCTGTTTCCCTTTTCTAACTATATAGCCTCAAGCTTTTCTCTGCTATTAATTTGATGCTGTGCCTTATATTTATTCTCTTTGCTGCTTCCAATTAATGCATCCCAATTCTAACAGTATCATTTTGGTTCTCAATTTGTTTGCTTAACTTAGACATCTCACACTTTATTTATTTATTATATTATATTATATATTATATTATATTATATTATATTATGGTCGGCTCAGCCTTCCCTGTGTGTGGGGCTGGCAAAGCATGTTGTGCTTGGGATCAAATCATTCTCCATGCAGTTACCTACGGTTGCCTAAGCAGGCACTTTAGACTGCTGAGCCATCTCGTTGACCCTTTGTCTTATTTATTTATTTATTTATTTATTTATTTATTTATTTATTATTGCCTACTTTAGACATACCTGTTGTTTCAGCATTATACCTTAGGTTTTTTTTACCTGAATCTTATCTTCTTGATTTCAGTGTTGGCAGCTGACTGAACCTGATACAGTTGGGATCCAAAACAACCACGTACAGAAAGATTTGAAAAACCAGCCGGGCGTGTTGGCGCACGCCTGTAATCTCGGCACTTGGGAGGCTGAAGCA
Organism: Myocastor coypus; assembly: GCA_004027025.1. Classification (NCBI taxonomy): domain Eukaryota; kingdom Metazoa; phylum Chordata; class Mammalia; order Rodentia; family Myocastoridae; genus Myocastor; species Myocastor coypus. Next base: position 23,190 of record PVJA010029448.1, read on the forward strand.
AGAGGATCAGTGTGAATTCGGGACCAGCCTGGGTGACAAAAGTGAGCTCAAGGCCAGCCTGAACTGCATAGTAAGAACCTGTCTCAAAAAGACAAAACAAAAAAAATTTTTTGAGAAACCACCTGAAGAAAAGGGTGAAAGAAGAGAATTTTCAGTTGATAGACCCATTTTTTTTTTTTTTTTTTTTTTTTTTGCGGAACTGGGGATTGAACTCAGGCCCTTGTGCTTGCTAGGCAAGTGTTTATTCTACTGAGCTATCTCCCTAGCCCCTGATAGATCCATTATTAACCGGCGTATTTGAAGATGTGGTGGCCTTGGAAGACAGCGAGGTGGCCATGACCATGGCGTGAGCAGCGGAAATGGGGTTGATGCTCATGGCAAGCTTGAATTTGATAGACAAAGCGGAAGCAATAGAGATTCTTTTGTCACATTACAGTGGTCTGGAGCACGAGGACAACCGAGAAAGCAATGGATATCACAACTGCAGAAGTGTCAAAAACAAATTAACTGACTTGGATGAATTAAATGTGGCTAAGCAAACATCGGAAGGCAAAGAGCACCCTGTGGCAGACACTGAAAATAAAGGGAACAAAGTTGAGGAGGTTAAGGAAGAGAGTCCAAAAGAGATGACTTCGGATGAATGGAAGGAGATCCAAACAAAGACGGGGAAAAGTAGAACTTAATATCCGAAAACCCAACAAAGGTGCTGATGGGCAGTGAAGAAAGGATGTGCTCTTCAAAAATCAAAGCGAAGAGGCTCACGCTGAAGACTCCGTGATGGACCATCACTTCCGGAAGCCCGCAAATGATACCACGCCTCAGCTAGAGATCAACTTTGGAGATCTCAGCTCCCCAGATGGGGTGGTAGCGGAGGGCGAGGTGGACATGGGCATGGTGGGCATCCAAACCACGGCAGCAGGACCGGACAAGTCAAGTGCTTCTGCCCCGGATGTGCGCGACCCGGAGGCCTTCCCTGTCCCTGCTCTGGCCTAACTGGATGCCCCAAGATGCCCAGGTCCTCTGCGGACCCTCTTCAAAACTTTGTGCCTACTTAAGGATCCTAAACAACTATGAAATTTAAAAGAGACTAAAAAGGGGGCGAGCAAGATGTTTATCAGTCTAAAGCGCCTGCTTAGGCAAGCTAAGGCAACCACAGGGAACACGGTTCGATCCCTGGCACCACATGCTGTGCCAGCCCCATCCCCAAGGTGAGCTGAGCCAGGAATAAAATAAAATAAAATTACATTTAAAAAAAGACTGCCTTTCATACCATTCACACCTAAAGATTGAATTTTATCAGTTTTTAAAATGAACTCTAGGAGCCCGGCAGGATGGCTCAGTGGTCTAAAGCGCCTGCTTAGGAAAGGTTGAGCGGCTTCAGGGACCGCGGTTCGATCCCTGGCACCACATGTTGCGCCAGCCCTGCCCTCAGGGCAGGCTGAGCCGGCCATAAAAATAAATAAACAAACAAATAAAAGTTCTGAAACAAGAAAAAAATGAAACAAAATAAAAACTCTTAAAAAAATAAAATGAACTCTAGGGTGGGCGAGATGGCTCAGCAGTCTAAAGAACCTGCTCCGGCAAGCTTAGGCAACCTCAGGGACCGCAATTCGATCCTTGGCACTACATGCTGCGCCAGCCCCACCCCAGGGCAGGCTGAGCCCAGCCGGCCATAATTAAAAAGAAGGAAAGAAAGAAAGAAAGAAAGAAAGAAAGAAAGAAAGAAAGAAAGAAAGAAAGAAAATGAACTCTCACTACACAGAAGTTAACAAATATGGCAGTCAGTTTTGTATTTAGAAATGTAGCAGTAACAGGTGTGTTTTCATAATTTTCACATGTTATGCATTCTTCACGAATAGTTTTATATTGGTGCGTGCATATATGCACTTCCAAACTTGAAATATGGTCATGTACAGTGTGTACCAGTTAAAAACTTTCACTTCATTTGTGTTTTATTAATTAAAGATTTAGATGTTCCCCCATTTACAAATGGTAAATATTGGACGTTTTCTTGGTCTTAATATCTGTTTTGCATTTTCACTCATGGTCAACTGGGCCATGTAAACTTCGGTTTGTCAGGTTTTATACTGTGTGGAATATTAACTACTTTATGTATTTTAACTTAGTTTTAATACTTTCATTTTTGAGAAAAGATCTTTTTACACTTGTCATGATAATTGTTCTATTACTAAATCTTTATATGCAGAAATATCAGTACTAAAAAAATAACGCATTAGAGTCTTTTTTGGCTGAGCCTCCAAATATTTTATGATTAAAAAAAACTTATGCAAAGCCTTATGGAACAGAAGGTAAACGTAATCATATCTAAAGCTGCATACTAAAAAACAGCAAGTTCTTAGTTTTACATTTGGCACTTTGATGTTGTCCGTGATCAAACACTGGCATATTGAGTTGTCAGGCTAAGTAAGCTTTCTACAATAAAATCCCCTGCATGTGTTATAGATAACATGGAGTCAAATTTATCATTTGTCAACAATGAGAAATTTATTATTTATTTATTTATTTATTTATTTATTTATTTGTGTGTGTGTGTGTGTGTGTGTGTGTGTCTGTGTGTGTGGTAATGGGGATTGAACTCAAGACCCTATGCTTGCCAGGCAGGTGCTTATTCTACTGAGCTATCTCCCTAGCCCTATTTCTCAAAAAAACAAATTAAAATTATAAATAAGATTGTAAGGTTAGATTTCTAAAATATGTAAATAAATATGCTTCTCCTAAGGGCTTGATTACAAGATAATTCATAGACTCATTGGGTGCTATAATTACTCATTAAAATACTATATATTTTCTATACTCATCAGTACTATTTTGGTTACAAATACATCACTTTAAGCTAATATTAAGGATTAAAAAGAAATTTATTGGCTCAAATAATTGAAAAATTCAGAGACAAATTTCAAGTAAGACTGGATTTAGGGGATCAAACAATATTACCAGAAATTGATCTTGTTCTTTCTATCCTTCTCTGCCTTCTGTCTAAGCAAACTCCGTTCCTTTTTTTTTTTTGCAGAACCGGGGTTTGAACTCATGACCTTGCACTTGCCAGGCAAGCACTTGTGCCACAGAGCTATCTCCCCAGCCTCATTCAAATTGCATTCTTGGGCAGCTTATCAGTTTATATTAGCAAGATACCTGACAATGGCTGTACGGTTTTTCACACAACTGTTCAGCAAGCTCAGCAGAATATTTTTCTTTCTCAAGACCTCCAGCAAAATTCATGAGCATTGTCTTACTGGTCTAGAGTGGCCTGAATTTGGTCATATGGCCCTTCTTAATCCCATCCCCATATATATACATCAGCGTTCAGTAGTCTGATTGGACAGGCTTTTACATGTCATCCACGGACTAAGATATGATCAACTATGCCTGAATTATATGACTGGGGACAGAGGAGACGGTAGCTACCCAAAGAGAGGTTAATATAAGATTTGGGAATGCCTGCTGACGTGGAAAAACAGATCCACCACAATTTAAGAGAATATTTTAAGTTAAATCTATTTCTCTCTCTCTCTCTCTCTCTCTCTCTCTCTCTCTC
>PVJA010029449.1:0-26608 GCA_004027025.1 Myocastor coypus
AGTTTAGGAATACACTTTCCTCAACAGCCAGCAACATGCTTGGTTAGTCTAAGTGGTTAAGGCTGCATTGGAGAGAGGCTGTAACTTCATACGGGAGTGAGCCCACTCCTCTGCATCCAGATGACCTCCCAGAGAGTAGGAGCAATGTTTTCATTAAAGCTAATGTCAGTGTGGCAGCATTTTGACCTGGGATGTTTGCAAAGGCCCTGGCCAATATCAACATTGGAGCCTTATCTGCAACAGAGGAGACAGAGGCACTGCCCCCTCTGCCTCTGCTGCCCCAGCTGAGGAGAGGGTGGAAAGAAAGAAAGAACAATTTGCAGAATCTGAAGGTGACATGTACTTTGATCTTTTTTTCAAAGGACAATTTTCTGGTCGGTTTGTTTGTTTGTTTATAGGAAGGGGTCTACAGGGTGTTCAGGGTTTCACTAATAGATCAGACTCCTAGTAATCTGTCTGTTTACAGCCTCCCAAGAACTAGGAATACAGGCAAGGGCTACCATGCCAGTCTATGGTCTTTTTCATTAAACATATATAACGCAAATCAAAATTTTCTTAGTTTTTTCTTACACATTTTAGAATGCTTGTTTTAACTTCTCACACAATGGTTTTGTTTAGTGGAGTGTTCGGTTTTAGTGAACATTCTTATTGTAAATATCAGGTTTAACAATGTGAGCCAGAAATAAACGTCCAAAATATGTAGCAACTAGAAGTCAGAAAGAAATGTAAAATGTGTATTTCACATGGTTATGGATTTTCAAACTAAATATCTTCATTACTTTCATCTCATTGCAGAGACAAAATACCCAACACCTAGAACTAAGGAAGGGATGGCTTATTTAGCTCACCATTGTGGCAGGTGCAGTCCATACTCAGAGGCTCCAAGGCTCAACGGTGCATGGCAGAGGGCAACAGTTCATGGTGGTCGAAACAGCAAAACAGCAAGAGCTCAAGGACAAGCCTCTCTCCCACCCTTCTAAGTGTGCAGGCCATTGTCCCAGGGCAGGTTCAGCACTCACACCCATAATTCTGGCCTTGGATCATGAGACAAGCAAAACTCTACAAGCCTGTCTGATTAGGCTACAGGGATACATCTGGATACAACCCATAACTTTAAGGATAGATATTAGAAATATGTGGATAGAGTAGAGCTTTTGTGCTAGTAACAAAGAATAATTTTCAAAATTATATTTGCTTTTCTAAGTTAAGTAAGGTGTTGAATTGTTCTCAGAGTTACTCTACATATTAGAAGAACACAGTCTTCCTAAGATTCTTCAAAATTTCCACCCTATACACATCTCATGTTGCTCTATTTGCAATATCTGTAATATGGTGCCAGTTCGATCCCCAGCACCACATGCTGCACCTGCCCCAACCCTGGGAGCACTAAGATGGTGAATGAGTCCAGGCATGGTGGTGTGCCTATAATCCCAGCACTGGGGAGGCTGAAAAAAGGAGGACCACTGTGAGTCTGAGCTGCTATGCAGTGAGACCCTATACTAAATACATTTTAAAAAGAGGAAAGGGAAGACAAAAGTAAACATTATCACAAGAAATTGTTTTTTTGTGTAATCCAAACTCAACATTACTTTCCTGGGCAGAAGGTGTGGATGAGTAGAGTTTAAGGATGTTTCCCTAATGAATATTCTTCCACATTACCGAAAATATTAGGATGTAAGGAAGAAGCAGCAAAGAGTCATTACTGTAAGTAAAAGCCTTCCATGATAAAAAGGCTTTGATTTCTTAGTTTCTTTTTTGCCATAATCATACAGATTGGAATAAAACACAACATTCAATACCAAAGTATTTGTTCATTCTTTAAAATACAACATCTGAATTTAGCTCTGTCTGACAATCTTAGATAATTTGCTGCTTCCTGGTAAATTCGCTTTCCTTTTCTCTAGGATGAGTAATTCATATTTTCTTCTTTCTCCCCAACTTCATCAGCCATCCCACTCACATATGATTATCTCAGAAACTTTTCACTGAGAACATATAAATAATTAGGAGCAAATGTCTGATCTCCATACCACCATATTCGGATGAGTTCCATCTTGCGAGTTTCACTTTTTATATTCAGTTCCTTGGAAGGATAGCATGATTGATTATATTTTCTTTTTAGAAGCACTTTTAACTCCCCTGTGGGCAGCATGTGCATTCCTGGCAATCTCTTTACATCAGTGCGGATTCCTTTTCAGTCTTTGTCATGATTCTTTCCCCCTTATTCACCTGAAATATTCTCTTAATTTTGAAACTTGATCTTCATTCCTGTCAGCATTCACTTATGCCCTAGGTAATCTTATCAGCTATCATGTTTCAAAATTTCCCAGTTCCTAAAGCTGCACACTTTAATTTTAAGCCTGATTTCCCGAAGTGCTTTATATACAAATGTCTATTCAACATCTTTCTAGATGGATGTTTAAATGACATCTCAACTATAATATCTATAAAACCAAATGATTTGCCCCACAACTCAAACAAATCTCTTCTTACTTCATTTTTTTTTTCTCTTAGTAGAAGGCAACAACATTTACTTGGAGTCAGACTGGAATTCTATGACTTTTCCCTCAGCAAATGGAAACCAGTAGAAAAATCCCACTAATTCCAATGTTAATCATAAAAAAAAAAAATTCAAAGCAATTTTGATAGTATCATTCCTGCTTTCAACTAGACAATGATTTTTCTTTACATAAAGACATGATACTGGCTTTCTATTGCTCTACAGTAAATTGGTACAAATTTAATGGTTTAACCAACAATCATTTATCTCACAATTTTTACAGTTGAGAAATCCAGAGATATTTTACTGGGATTCTCTAGTCTCCGTCTCACCACGTCACATAAAAATATTAACCAGGATTATCACCTCTTCTCAGCTTCAGAGTTCTTTCTCAAATGCACAGTAATATATGTTTAATAGTCATTTTCTCTGTATCTGTAAAACTCATAGCAGTTATTTTATTTCAGTGCTGCTATGAGGACTTTGCTTTTATTCCCTTGCTATGGATCCTCTATTAAAAAGTTTGGATACATTACATGAGGCACTCTAAGAGTTGTCCCTGATGAACTCAAAGATTGTCTATTAGACGCATTAATGTTATCTGCAAAACTCCCTTCTCTTTTCCCACATAATATAACACAGTCATAGCTGTGACATCAAAATAGTGGAACCTATATTAGACATGCCACAAACATTCTGGAATTTTGAAATCCATCATAAAATTCTACATATCACATGTATGAAAGACCTTCCCAAAGTTTCCCTGAAAGACTTTTAGGTTTACTTCTTGTCACTATTCTCCAAGCTCTTTGATATACCTTTTTTTGTGCATATACAAGTTGTGCTCAATAGGTTTAGAAAATATTTTCTCTGAATAATATTGGTATTCTTAAAATATTCTCATGTTTATACATTCTGTTCTCTGATTATGCCATATTTCAAAGAGATGTTTGCTGATCAGCAAATCAGCAAATTAAAAAAATATTTCAATCGTATTACTACATTTAGTCCTTTATGATGTTTTCATATGAGTGCCCAAAATTATATTTCATTTTTTCACTTTATTCATTAATTAATTTTCTGCCACCTGACTGGTACCATAATTTCAGTTTTGGAAAGGCCTGTCCTCTACTGCAACTTATAAATGCACTTGCAGCATAGATGGCATGGACGGACATGGGGAAAAAAGAGGAAAAAGTAATAGGTAGGCAGAAAAATAGAAAATGAAGAGAATTGGAAAGAAAGCATTATTTTGAAGGGAATATATAATAATAAAATTTTATGTTTTACCTTTGTGATGTTTTCTCTCTACTTAGAGAATAAGATCCAAAAATATCCAAAATCCTAAAGCAGTTAGACAAATGAATATTTTTGTGTCTGCCATAGCCACAAGCATTTGCTCTTAAAATTCTGTGATTTACATTCTAAAGTACAATGAATTTCAAAGAATTTCAAATTGTACAATACGTCTCCTCCTTCGCTAGCTCAAGCACCTGGCTCTGTTCACCTATGCCTGGTTTGTGACAACCAGCCAACTGAAGAACTAAGTGAAGACAGAAGAGACATACAGTGACTTTTGTGTGAAGAGGATCGGAGGGTCTTCCCTCTCATGAAGTGAAGTAACAGACTGACTTCAACCTCCAGATTCATTCAGGAGCAAAAAAGATAACAGAATTTCACTGAGCATAGATGTTTGCTTTAAACCAGGCAGGGAAGCAAAGATAGAGACAGTTTGGCTAAATCGTATACTTTCATCTGAATGTGCACTTTGGAACTTCCTTGTTTCTCTATAAATTCCATCTTTCATCTCCATTAAGTTTACTAAACATCCTATCTTCAACAGATTACAGGGCTGTGGAGATAGCTCTCCCTGGTAAGTGCAAGGTCCTGAGTTTGATCCCTGGTACCACCAAAACCAAACAAATAAACAAACAAACAAAAAGGACATTACAATTCCTCAGAGTCAGCAATCTTCCACCTCCTGAGTCAGCCTGAGTAGACACTGATTCATTGGATATCTGAAGGAACTCCCCAAGCCAGCACTAATTACATAACTCATCCTCTAATTCTTTTATTGTTTCTTTTAATCAAGAAATCACTCTTTTTAATCAAGGCCCAAAATCATGAGATTACAATTATAAAAATGAAAGAACCAGTTAACGTTTAGATTTGTTTTCCATTTGTTATTTTTCTCTGTTTTGAATTTTTACAACTTTTTGTTATTGTTTTGTATTGTTTTGTTTTTTCCTTTGAATCTTGCACATTTATATCTGATAGCCAAACAACTAATTTGGAGATAAGATCATGTAATACAGCAATTATTGTTGAATTCCTATTACTTTGGTAAGTCAAATTTTGTATTAAGTTTAATGTTGTCTTGTTCTATCACAAAATAAAAACTAAAGTAAATTCTAAAAATTAACTATAGTGTGTAACTATAATTCATAAAATATTCAATACTTGAAATATGCAAAATAAATCCTAAGTGGATAACAATTTTACATTAACTAAAAATCTAGTAATATGCAAGCAAAAATTATCATATTACCTGGTCTCAATATATAGTATAAGTGCTAGAAATAAAAATAAACATAACATTCTAAACACCAACACATAAACTATTGAAACAAGAGAATTCTTAGACATAATCCCATGCATCTGGAGCCTTTTGGTTAATAAAAGTATTAGGAGAAAGCATTGGAAAAAAGACAATTTTTCAATAAAATGCACTGGGAAAATTGAGCATATGTATGCAGCTAAAGAAAAAATTAAATCCAAGCATAGTTCTGTAGCCTATAATAAAACTAGCTTGCGATATTTTGGTGGTTCAGTTTTTCTCTTTCAGTCTGCATGCTACTGATTATGTAAGTTCCTAGTTTCTTTTATAACAAAATGTTTAAATAACATCCCATGTTTTTTAGTTTTAATATCGAATTCTGCATAATAAAACACAGTCACAGAAAAGCACACAGTGTATTTTGAAAACTCATGTAAAAATATGACATGATATAGATGGTATAGATATCTTCAGATAGTAGGATATACATGCAAGGATTTGAGTTCTTCAGCTAATAATATATATTGATATATATATATGTATATTTGTATAATTCTTGGAAATGATTCTTATTTGATTAATCTTGAAATGTACTTTATCAAAATATTCTTGCATTGTATGTAAATAATAAAAATAATAAATTTTTGCAGAACAAAAACTCTACTTAAAAAATAAGGGTTTCATTGCAGAATATAGTCACATAAACATTTAGGTCATTTATTATGATGTCTCTACACAAATTTTTACTTGCAAGAATAGACTCTTTTCCTAGCTCCCATAATGAATACATAAAGAAATGACAAGCCTGTCACAGCAGCAGCTCTGGTCTGTATAAGAGAGAAGCATGGGAGAGAGTGTGTCTGTTTCTTGCCCCTCTGTGTGGGAGAACCTGAGAAGGGGATCACAGCCTGAGATGATTTAATTTAATCAATTTTACCTTTTATAGGAAAATCTTTTTTTTTTTTTTTTTTTTTTTGAGACAGGGTCTCGTTATGCAGTTCAGGCTGGCCTTGAGCTCACTTTTGTAGCCCAGGTTGGTCTCGAACTTACACTGATCCACCTGCCTCAGCCTCCTGAGTGCTGGGATTACAGGGATGCGCCACCACGCCCGGCTAGGAAAATCTTTATGATTTTCCTTTGGTATGTTGTGAATATTAATTTAATTAAAATTATAGAATACAACTACTATGAATTAAATTCACTTGTTCTAAAGACTTCTATTTTCCTCACAGCTTCAAAGAAGTTGAGGCCTAAATTAATTTTAGACATATCAGATTTACATGGGAAACTAATTGCTTTCATACATTGATTTAAAATGAATTTAAATTATATCTCTATAATTTTTAACATAGCCAAATAAAACATTGAAATTTAGGGTTGTAGCTTCAGCAATAGTTTAAGAACACAGTATTAGGAGCTACACTAATGAATAGAATGTATCTGTAAATAATATCATTTAAATCAACTTTAAAGTGTAAAATAAGGCAGCACTGCCTCAATGATAGTGAGGTGTGCTTACTCCTCAGGGCACACTTTTCTTTCAATATACACAGAATATATAGAGTCAAGTATAGCAGACATTTAAAGTTTTAGGCAATGTTAGGGTATGCCCTGAGTACAAATAAAGTTGTTCTTCTCTGTTAAATTTATGTTATTTTAAATCAAAGAAGAAATGTTTCCCTGGACACAAATACAATGTCAGGAAAACATGATTACATACATTACATGGAAACATGCAAGCGTGGATACATGCATCTACATGTATGTATACATGTTCCATGTCTTCTTGTTTTCAAGAATTTGATTTTATACCAAAAGCATTAATTTTGCTTTTAAATTGGCCATAGATATAATTCCAGACATAATTTCTCTTTATGAAATTATAAAATGTTACTGTATGTATCATAAATTTGTGAAACTTGAACCTAAATCATCATTTCACCAACTTTCAATTTTTTGGCAGGACAGCTAGAAGCATAACAGTTGTGAGCTGCAGCAAATCGATCAAGTGTGCGTAGGTGGAACTGGGCTTCCGTGCCTGGAGCAGAAAGCTACCCCAGGGCTGAGAAAAACATCGTATTGAGAAAAACATCCTGTCTGTTTCAGGGCAGCTATTGGTTGCTGGGTAGCCTTGTGTTATCGGATGCAAACTTTGTGGAAGTATAAATAAAGGATCATTTCTCTGTGCGTTGTTAGTCTTGCTCATCAGGCAGACTGGCGACCACCTAGCCCAACTTTCTGTCTTGTCTATCTTTGTCATTCCCACCACCATTTCTACCTGGCGTTGAACCATTCACAGTAAGATAATGGATTCTTACATTTATGGATCCCTGCATTTGGTGTCTGAACAGGGACCCCAGTATAAGGTAAGTGTGGACGGAGAAACCACTTCCAAAAAGTGTGCACAAGGGAGGAAGTGTAGTGCTTTGAGCCAGCAGTAGTCCGCACTGGTGTGGGCTGGCACCGGCTACTGGGTGTAAAACTTGGGAAGGGGGCTCACTAGGGCCAGGAACAGGCTCACTAGGGCCAGAGAGATAACAAAGCACAAAGAAAGAAAAAAAGATTTAAAAAGTGTAACATATTCGATTGCATTAACTTTGGGACAAACGGTTTCAAGAACCATAGATACAGATAGGTGTATATAGATGTATATAGAAATGTTTGCTGTTTTTCTGTTTTTGTATTTGTGCTATTTTCAAAGACTACTATAAAGGACTTAGTGTGGAGAACTGTTTTAAAACCAAGTCCCAAGAGGGACAAGGTGGGTAAAGTAAATATACAACAGGTAGGGCTTAAGCTCTCTAGCTTTGCTCAGTTAGAGGACAAAAGAAAAAAAAAAAAACAAAAACAAAAACAAAAAAAACAAACATTTTAAATCTCGAGCTGTTGATTCCAGCAGCACAGCACTGCCAGGGCTAGGGGCACAAACTGGGCTTTGGGAAGCTTCTGTGCTCTAGTCTTTGGCAAACCCTGCTGGGATTCCCCAGTTGCCTGCCGATCTGTTTGCCTCTTCCAGCCACATAGGTTGATGTGTGTCACCAACTACAGTCCTGTGTGCCTGATGCTATAGCGGGGTCATGAGTATGGTAGCCTGTGGCCTTGACGTTGGCTATTCGCGTTGTTGGCATCACAAATTTATTAGGCTCAAGATAGTGTATATGGTTAATATCTTTAAAAAAATCAAGAAGACCCAATGGGTTTTTATAGAACCACAAGCTGCAATCCTGACCAAGGCAGCTCAGGAAAATTTCACTTGAGTCATAGATTTTACTAAGTTGTAGGTCTTCATAAATCCTTACCTTTTAAAACTTTAAAACCTCCCTTTACTTTTTTATTAGAAATGCTACAACAGATTATGGCACTAAATGAGTTAAAATAAATAGCTAAAACAGGTTTAAATCCAGGAGACTATTATAAAAATAACATACAGATAGCAGGAAACAGACAGGAAATATGTTTTACAATTTAACAATTACAAAAGATTTGATAATTGGAAAGGACACCTTTGCTGGCACAATCAACTGACCCTTGCATTGCAGCTGTGTAACAAACTAAGAGCTCTAGCTTTAGGGCCTGGAGGAAACTCCCTAATGAACTTTTCCAAGATTGTACTGCAGGTTTGTTCCAAGCTACTGAAAAGATTGTCAATGACAGGCAAGCTAACAAAATAATAATTCAATGATTGTTATTCAAGTATAAGACACTATTTTAAATTCTACAGAAGATAGACCTATAGCAACAAAAAGGAATTCCATCAATGGAAGGGACCCAGTATACTGCTAACCTCGGGGAGAGGATATGCTTGTTTTCTTTTCCAGAGAATGCCAAATAGCCTATACAAGAACTTGTTGTCAGACTACACCATGATGCCAGATCTGAGAAAAAAAAATTTAACAAGGAGGCCAGATCCAACATGGGGCCTACTGAAGGAAGTAGCAAAATAAAAGTCTAAGGTTTAAATGGATAGTAAAATATATAATGATAACGAAACTACATTTTACTAAATATATGGCATATTTGTTAGAGATGACAGATTTTTATTTTTTCAAAAATTTTCTGATAAGAGATCTCTGTTTATTGATAACAAAATCTGACTAGTCTAGTTACCATTACCATTACTCATTTTTACAATAGAGTTAATATAAGTTAATCTGACCATACATATAGTCGAGTACACCCATAATTTTATAAAGATGGCCATTTGTGAATATTCTGGTGTTGACTATGTGTCTGTCATTCTGTAAACAGCTGTTCCCCCTGTTGTTGTTGTTTTACTTTTTTTTTCTTTTGGATATTACAATATTAGATATACAGGCTCAAAAGCACGCTCTTTTTAAAGTTACCAGCTGGTTTAAGTCATATCAATATTGGTTTATATACACAGTTTATCAAAAAGTTTAAATTAATTCAACTTTTACCAAAAAAAGTGGGTTTAAAAATTATTGTGAGTCCTATTGATGAATAAGAGTTGTGGCCAACCTTCTGTTGACTGATGACGAACTCCCAATAACCTCCACAGTCTCTTAAGAGATAATAAATTGGTCATTACTTTAAAGATAAAAGTCTTTTCCAAAAAAAATGATTTGGTGTTCTCTTAGAAAAATGGTTTTGGTATTCAACTAAATTAAGAAACAAAGGTTTACACATGTGTATGGTAACTCATTATTGTTTATCTAATAGTGTCCCAAATGTAATCATGATTCCAAACATACAGGTCTTCTACAGTGTTAAAGATTGTTTATTGTGATAAGAATTTCAAATTCAAATTCAAAAAAAATTATGGGGGAAAGGAAGAAAAAGCCTGGTGATATATACCTCATTTAAGGATAATTAGGTGAAAAATTAGTATGTATCAGATAATGAAGATTGGTTAAAAAGATTATGTTAAAACAGAAATGTAAGCATGTCACAAAATGGCATAAGAATGGCCTGCTATAATGTTGTATATGATTTGATTTCAAAAGTTTTGTGAAAAATTGTGCAATTGTTGTTTGTTATGTATTTCATATTCAGATAGGTAATAATGTTAAGTTACTTCCTCTGTTACAAACAGATGTCATTAAGGTTTTCTTCTGGATATTTAGCAACTAACGTTTGCAGACTAACAATTAGAGAAACAGATGGGCTAAAAGGATAGCCAATATTTTGGCCCTAGTCCCTCAAAGTCAGTAAAGACTCAAGACATAAGAGAACGTCTGCTGTGATAAAGAGACCATAGAGCCAGAAAAGAAAGTGACTGACAAATAGATAGTGTGCCTGAGGAGAATCACTTAGAGAAAAATAATCTCTCAGGCTCTGAGAGAGAGCAAAATTGGTCAGGCAATGGCCATTACTCATCAAGATGGCTGACCCTGACAGAAGAGCTGCAAGGTGCTACACGTGGTTCCAAAGATAAATCCTGATATTGGGCTGACCTTGTCAGATAACAAAAATTATACTTACATTTATATAGGTCTTGCTTTAACTTGGTCTTAACCATCCAGCAGAAAAGTATACATGAGGTATAAACGTAATGTCATACTAATATGCTAAGCTATAAAAGGCTCAAGTGAACTACAATTGACAATTATCAGCTATGCTAAAATCATACTATTGTGGACTATTGAACTATATAGGGTTGGTTACATTAAATTCAGGTCCCTACAATTATTGGGTGGACATCAAATATAAAAAGGTCCTTTAAAGACCTCTCCAAACAGCTCTCCAACTGCAATGAAACATCCATCACTGACAAGACAATATTAAAAAGGGAGATACTTTGGGAGCCACAAGAAGCCAGGAAATCTATCAAGTGTGTGTAGGTGGGACTGAGCCTTCCTGGCTGGAGCAGAAAGCTACCCCAGTGCTGAGAAAAACATCCTGTTAAGAAAAACATCCTGTCTGGTTCAGGCCAGCTATCGGTTGCTGGTTATCCTTATGTTATGGGATGCAAACTTTGTAAAAGTATAAATAAAGTATTATTTCCGTGTGTGTTGAGTTAGTCCAGCCCATCAGGTGGACTGGTGACCACCTAGCCCAGCTTTTCATCTTGTCTCTTTCTCATGCCTACCTCCATGTCTCCCCACGGATCAACCGATCCCTACATTTATGGATCCCTATACATATCTAGCATCTTCTCCCACAGATCTGCACATTCATGTCCCTGAGACTCAGGTTGGCTGACAGACAAATTTAACTCATGCTGAATTTACTGGGTATTACTCAGTATTAACACGTTACGGTAACTGATGAGTGAACACAGGTAAAAGGTTCTTCCATGCCGCACCCTGAAGCACAGTTCAGAGTATAATATTAAGTGTCCAGTGTATTTTGAAAACACTGTTCAGTTTTTATTTTCAACTGAGCCTAATCCAGGACCACAAAGAGAAAAGGAATCTGTAAACCATAATTAAAGTTTAGCTACTTAGCACTATACAATGATATGTAATGGTGAGAATTTGAGTTTTCAGATAATAGATAGAAATTAGAGAATGAGGAGTGGCATAAACTGTCATAACTTCCTAAAACAAAAGCAAAGAGGTGAAATTAATTTGAGAGGATTATGAATTCATGATAGAAAACTTTATGTTTAAATATGGAATTTAATACATAGCTTTTGCTGAGAAAAATGGAAGCTATTGTTCAGAAAAAGAATTCTTGGATCCATGGCCTAGAGTTGTTGAAAAGAACTATTGCCTAGTACATAAGCAACAGAGCTGCACTTTACAAAGGGAAGGAGAAATCCACATAGAGCAGTAAGAGAGAAAATGTAGTATATAGCTATAGATACAGGTAGATAGATAATTTAGGGATAGAAGATCTGCAGCTGTGGTGTTACAATTGGTTTTCTTTTGTGCAGTGCAATATAAAAATAGTCATGATGTGAGACTAAGCATTAAATCATGGAATTACAGCATCAAAAACAAAAGGAATGTTATGAAATAATCATACAGAAAAATATAGTGGTAGATGGGACTATTGAAATATTTTGTGCCTGTTGGTAACCATCTTACACCCACTTGGGGTTTGTGACCATGAATTTTTAATTATTCCAGCATTATCG
Source organism: Myocastor coypus (assembly GCA_004027025.1). NCBI lineage: Eukaryota > Metazoa > Chordata > Mammalia > Rodentia > Myocastoridae > Myocastor > Myocastor coypus. The sequence continues at coordinate 12,100 of PVJA010029449.1, forward strand.
AGCTATACTCATTTAAAAAGTGACTTGACTACAAAAATTACCTAAATTTACCAAAGTTATATTTTCCCCAAGAACCTGAGAGTTTAAAAATTCCAATATTATGCTAAGAAGCTAATAACTAAGTATGAGATTTTAACTTGCTTACAAGAGTAGGGAGTAGCTTCTGAATAGATGAACACATGGCTGTTTCTTGTGCAGGAAGGTTTGAAAGGACATGGGAATTGCCTGTTGATCCCCATGTCTTTCCCTTTGTATTCTTCTACCTGTATTCATTACAATATTATTTACAGTGAATCAGTAGTTTAAGAAAAAATACAGGCAAAGAAAATAAAGTATTTATAACAGTAGACTATAATTTGTAGTGGAAGCCAATGAACAAAACCCTGTGATACTGTTCCTCACCTATAAATCCTGAGAGTCATAGCTGACACATCTGCATTGAAAACACAAGTTACCAAAGAAAAACACGTTTGGCTGATATCAAACATTCATAAATGAAGATCTGCACATATAGAAAATAGTCTATATTTATTTTTATTCAATATAAAATGAGATGCCACAGACGAATATGTTTAGACAAAAGGCCTCATCTAGCATTAGAGAGAAAATTTGACTCTGTGTAGATTCTTTCTGGCCTCACCATTATAGTTTCTTTTCTTCAGGATACAGGAAAAGACCACTTGAAGAAAGAGGGTTTTATTACCTACCGTCCAATAAGGAATAGGTTTTAGTTTATATGCTGCACACTGAACAACAGGAATCTTAGCTGGCCTGGAAGGAGAAAAGAAAATAAACGGAAAGTGCCCGAAAGAGACTTAACCCTCAAGGTCAGCTACCGTTTTTCAGTAAAAAGTATTCAGCATTTTGGGGTATCATTTTCTGACCAAGAATGATGGAATTTTTTAAAAAGTAAATGAGCTGAAATAAAAAATAGCAATTAATGTAGAGAAACTACAGAATAATATTAAACATGAAATCTAAATTCATGTACAAATAGTACCTGGCACATTTACATGGAGAATTTGAATGGCAAAGGATGAAAGAAGAAATGAGATAATAAATAGAATCACGAACACATAGAAAGTCTCTGACTCTTAAGACAGAAGTGCTACAGTATTACAGGAAGTAGAAATTATTCTAAATTTAAAATATGTAGAAATGAACTATAAATAATATCATTAGTAACAAGGAATTGTAGATGAAACCTATGTCAGCTGTAGTAGTAGAAAAGCCATGGTCAAAGCAGTTGTGAATAAAAAACAAGGCAAATTATCCCTCATTAAATCTACAAATGACATGGAAACAAATGTATCATATGAAGGGATTAATATTTACTATTGTCATCAGAAAAGATACAGTTTTCAGGGGATTGGACAGAAAAATCTGATGAAAGACAAAATATTTGGGTGATTGAACAGGAGTTTTATATCAGTTTCAGTATTTTTTTAAAAATAGAGGCAGGGGCTGGGGGAGATAGCGCCGTGGCACAACTGCCTACCTTGCAAGTGTAAGGTTGTGAGTTTGAATCCCAGTCCCGCAAAAAAAAAAAAAAAAAAAGAAAAGAAAAGAAAAGAAAATAGATGCACAAATTAAGAAACAAATATGGAGCATTATAGAAGTTAAAATCTGGAACAAGAGAAAAATAATTATAAGACACTCTTAAACTCTACTTATGAACAAAGGGAGATTTTTCTAATTGCTCTAAGGTACACAGTGCTGGGAAACGCATTGGTATTAGAACCAGGAGCTGACTGAGCTGCTGCCATTCCCTTTGAGCTAGGGCTGAGCCATGTATAACCTTGCCTTGGAGACAGCTGAGTATGGATGGAAACCTTCCAGTAAGTGTGAGCTAAATTAATCTTCCCATCCTGCCTTATAGAGACAGAGACAGAGAGAGACAGAAAAAGACAGAGGTAATAATTCAAAGAATAATAATTTGTGAGGTTTGAAAAATACTCATGTGGGCTATGTGGTTACTAGAGAAACTGCTATAATGCAAAGGATAGAGATAGTTAAAAATTTATAACATTGACTTACCTGAATTGACCAGAGAGTCACTTGTATGGATTCGTGCAGACTTGTCTGCACACTGAAGATCTGAGGGATATAATCAAAGGCCTGGAGCTCAGAGTAGCGTTCTCTTGGCCTCCCTATCAGGAGGCTAAAGGCTCTTAGTTGAAAGGCTGAAGAGTCTATGCTGGAAGCCAGGAGATGATGTCTAAAGTGAAGGTAAAGACTGGAGCATATCCAGCAAAAACAGAAATGTCCCTTCCTTCTGTCCCTTTGATTTCAGTCATGTGGCAAGCCTGTCGGTTGGCACAGGTTGGGTCTTTAGTTAATCCCTTCAGCCATACCCAGAACTATGCAGAACCAGTTTCACCAAGTGGAGATGCTTAATGAATTACTCTTAGTCATTTGGAACGCTAGTACCGCTCTTCATCTCAGAGAAGATGGAAGACAAGCAAGCCTATGCCTTTCTGTGAGCATGCAAAGTTCTCCCTGAATTTCTAACAATGTTTGCTAAATAGTAACAGCATTTTTCAAGACCAGAAGCAAAATGAAAATATTGTGTGTCTTTGTACAGAAGTTATTATCAATGATTCTACAGTTTGAAGCCTTTTCCTTTCTTCTTTATCTTTTTTTCACAATCCAGTAGGAGGGAAGGTTATTTGATGTTTAATATTCTAATAAAAGATAAATTCTTTAATAGAATTCTCATGAAATCTACCATTTTCCTTCCTGATGAGTAGTATCAATTTAAAATGGAAACTAAAACCGTTTAATGAATTAATCACTGAAATTGTAAAATCTGTATTTCACATCATGAATATTTGTCTTTATTGTGTTCTTCCAGAATAGTCAAACCCCTGAAAATATCATCCATAAATATTTGCCACATGGCATTCACCTGTTCTACATGTAGAATTGCTCTTGTCTGAAATACTGAAGATGAGAAGTGCTTTAGGTTTCAGATATTTTTCCAATATTCAAATTATTTCTTATTTGTAGTGAGATATGCTAGGTAGAGACCAGAATCTAAACAGAAAATTTATTTTTCATAGGCATCCTGAACATATAGACTGAAGACTATTATATAATACTGTTAGTGTGCCTGCAGTTTGACTGAACTATCACATAGCATCATGTGTAATGTTTCCCACCTGTGGTATAACATTGTTACTGAAGAAATTTCAGTTTGCAGCTATTGATTCTGAGTATTTCAAATTAGTGATGCTCAACCACTGGGAACCCTGCCTACATAGCTAGCTAATGCAGAAGACAAGACTAAAAGGAAAAGGAAGTGTGGGTCTGTGTTTTACTTCCCTTTCAACCCAAGATGTTTTTCTTTGTAAAGGTTAATTAATACAGAAGTAATACTTGTGATAAATGCTAGGCTCCTCAAGACTTGGTGTTTCTTACAGCAGTGACTTTTTCTGCCTTTGAATGAAGTTTTTGCTTCACTTGAATATGTATCCTCTATAAAAGGTCAATACCACTATTTAATTAAGAGTTAATTTTCATTTTTTTCTACTCTCTTCAAATTACCTTGAACGCTGCCCACACACACATATACACACAGCATAGGTCTACTAGACCTTCCAGCAAAAATAAATTTCTAAACTGTTTGAACAAGTGTTCATCCCAGTAAAACATGTTTCCATTGTCTTATCTTTCCTACATAAAGAAAGAGGCTTAACTTTTTTTCTAATGATACATATTTATACATTTGAAGGAATATATTGTTTGCCATGTAGATTAAGTTAAATTAATTCATTTCATACAATAACTACTTCTGGCTCAGGTTTTGATATAGAATATCAGTAAAATCAATGTCAGTGAAACCTTATTCTGGTTGTTTACACTCAATTGATATTACAGTAAATATAACTATATTGACTGCTAGTGAAATTCTCTGTGACCTGGTTGCCCCCATGCAAGCGTTCTATCACTGTTTATATCTTTCATTCTCTTTTGATCTCTGGTCCGTCACATATAATAAAAAATTGAGAAGACATTGGTTGATAAAAATATTTCCATTTTTGGAGACAAATGAATGATGCTTAAATTTTAGTGTTTACTGGATTAATGATATCAAAAGAATTTCACAATTTCTCCAAAATAATTGCCTAAACAAAGATGATTTTTATCATCTAAATCAATCTCTAATCTTATACATATCTAAATTTTTTTAATTAAATGTAGATGTATGCTAACTCTATTAGGCTGTTATAAGAAATGCAGCAGTGTTATGGAATAGAAATTTTCTGGGAATGATTCATAATTGCTTTTGAACCCTTTGTTATTATTGTGCTCATATACAAAAGTGTTTACTTCATTTTTTGGAAATTAACTATATTTCATTTAATTTTTAAAATAATTTTTATATCATCTTCCATGGCTTGTGTTTATAGAGCAAGATTCTATTATTATCTCCACCTTGAAGGATATAGAAAACAAAAAATAACCTTCCTTAGTTCAGGTATGTATTCATCAATTCAGATGGCAATTCTATTGCAAATAAAAAACAGACAATACAAGTTTCAAAGCTTTGCTGATACTGTTTTAGAGCTTAGAATGGCTTAAAATAGTCAACTTAGAATAGTCAACTAATTTGTAATCACTGGCTTGAGTCAGTGTGTTATATTTAATTCCCAATTTAATTTTTATATGATACATGCCTAAGCCGGGCGTGTTGGCTCATGCCTGTAATCCCAGCACTTGGGAGGCTGAGGCAGGAGGATTGGTGCGAGTTCGAGACCAGCCTGGGCTACAAAAGTGAGCGCAGGACCAGCCTCAACTGCATAGCGAGACCCTGTCTCAAAAAGACAAAAAAAAAAAAAAAAAAAAAAAAAAGATACATGCCTAACAACATTCTTTATTTTTCTATTTGGCATTCATCCACACATGAAGTTTTCATTTTATCTTCATCTAGTAGTAATAGCAATCATAGCTTTAGAAAATCGGATTTCTTTTGTAGAATTACATACTTTCTCTTATGATGTAGTACTTTAATCTTGAAAAATATGTCATATTAATTTTATCATTCAAAAACTGATACTGGATGAAGTATTAGTTCAACATTACTACTAAAGAAGCAAAGAAAAAAGAATAATGAGTACATAGAACAGGAAAACTATTTTGATAAAACAATAAAATTATAATAAATATAAGATGTAAGTTTTTAATATTTTATAATGTTATATGTTCATAAGTTTTCAATTTCATGGTATTAATAAAAGTTAAACAACTTGGCATAATTTTTTGGGAGACAATTAAGGGATATGAATTCCTCTCGCTATATGTATTTACTAATGTCCATGCACAAATATTAAGTCATTGTGATTTGGAATGGTTCTTTTAGAAATATGGCTATTTAAATCAAAGCTGGGCGTGGTGGCTCAGGCCTTTAATCGCAGCACTCGGGAGGCTGAGGTAGGAGGATTGGTGCGAGTTCGAGACCAGCCTGGGCTACAAAAGCAAGCTCAGGACCAGCCTCAACTGCATAGCGAGACCCTGTCTCAAAAAGACAAAATAAATAATAATAATACATAAATTAATTAATTAATTAAGTGTATTTGATAAACAGACTTTCACACATTTTCATATAAGCCTCAAGTTAGCATTTACTCCATATAGTTGATACAGGTGTACAGTAAATCAATAAGAAATATAAATTATTACATTTTTATCATTATACTTAAACATCATGTATGAATGTTTTCTTAGAGGAAATGTGAAACATCACTATCAGAGCTGCATGTACACTGGATACATGGGCTTCAAGTAGCTATGGTTATATATTTACTACATGATTTCTTCTCTCATATTAATGAACAAGTTCAATGTCGATTTTCAGAAAATATTCCTTTACACATTTTTTTATTATTATTGTTACTTTAAATGTATTTAGTACAAGATGTACAAGGTCTTACTACGCACATCGGAATCATAGTAATCCTCCAGTTTTCAGCCTCCTAAGTGCCGGGACTATAGGCCAGCACTACCACACACAGTCTCAGTCACTGTCTCCATGAGGCTGCACCTGCACACCAGGGATCTACCCCTGGTCCTTGGACTGTGCAGGTAGATGTTTATGTCTTTATAAGACCACACTGCTATTTTTATTCAATCCTTAATGGAGATAATTTGCACTCACTTAACTATGATAAATAAATTTGAAGTATAATGAACACTAAGTTAAGCCTTTTTTCTCTTTAAAGAATTGGGTTAAATATTCAACTTTTGATTTCATCACTGAAATATGCATATTAAGTAATTGTCATCATTCAGTATGAAGTAACATACTTAACGGAGTGTTAATTTCTTAAAATAAGAGAATTCATTCCTATTCTGTTACCCTCTCCCCTTCAAAAAAGGAAAAAGGTCACATAGATACATAAATTATACATATTTACATCTATAATGTTGGTTTTAAGTTATGGTTACATGACGTTTTAGCTTTTTATCTTATATCTTATATACTGTGATTGCTTAGACTCCTAATTACTTAAATTGGAAAGAAAATTTATTTATTATTATATAATTAGAAGCCATTTAATTCAATCAGTTTATGCATAGCTTCACTGTATATATATATATATATATATATATATATATATATATATATATATATTTTTTTTTTTTTTTTTTTTTTTTTTTTTTTTTTTTTTTTTTTTTTTTTTTTTTTTTTTTTTTTTTTTACAATTTAAGGGATTGAACTCAGGACCCTGCACTTGCCAGGCAGGCACTTATTCCACTGAGCTCTCTTCCCAGCCCTTTATAAAAATATTTGAGATTAACTCTTAATATCTTTCAATATAGTTGCCGAAAATTTTAGATCTATAAATACTGATGACATATTTAGAATATTTTTTAAATTCATTAGGATTTTACTCAGAAATCTTTTGTCTAAGAATATAGGTGTGATAAATTTTCTACTACATAAATGATCAATTGTAAAAATTGTTGGTACTTATAATTAGTGCATTTTACATTTTTTTCATTTTATAAGTGAAGTATTTTTATGTATTTAATACCAGATCTACAGGATCTCACTGCACAGATGGGACTCATAGTGGTCCTCCTATTTTTAGCCTCTCAAGCACTGGAATTACAGGTGCAGGCCAACATTCCCAGTCTCAGTTACCATCTCAGTGCACTCCAGTGGGTGGGACCAGTACTTCATGTGATGCCAGGGATGGAGCCTAGTCCCTGTGCATTGCCTAACAAGATTTATCATATGCTGAGCTATCTTGTGGGCCCTTAAATGAAAAATGTTTTTAATAAACTTATATATTGTTGATTTATGATCTCACTTAGCAGAACCTAATTTCCTGTTTAATGAATCTGGGAATTGGGGGCTGGCAAGATAGCTCAGCAGTCTAAAATACCTGCTCAGGGAAGCTTAGGCAAAGTGCAGGGACCATGATTTGAACCCCAGTACCACATGCTATGCCGGCCTTGTTCCCAGGGTGGGCTGAGCCAGCCACAAAGTCAGTCAGTCCATCCATCCATCCATCCATCCATCCATCAGTCAATCTGGGAAAGGGTAAAGGGAAACTTTTCAAAGTTAATGAATTGTGTAAAAATAGTAAAATGCTATAAGAATGAGCTAAAAGCCAGTCATGGTGAAGAATGCCTGTAATCTCAGCACTTGGGAGGTCAAGGAAGGAGAACTTTTGTAAGTGCCAGTGAGCCTGAGCTACAAAGCAATCCCCAATCTTAAAAAAGTAGATAAATACATACATACATACATACGTACGTACATACGTACATACATATAAAATTATAAACAGTTTATACAAGAAGTATTTTTAACACTTTAAAAGAATCTATCAACTGTGTATTTAAATGAAAAAAGACAATATCCATGCAGATGTTTTGGATGATGTATTGAAATCTCTTCTAGGGCTAGCCAGATAGCTCAACAGATTAAAGTGCCTGCTTAGGCAGACCATGGTAGCTAGGGTTCGATCCCCAGAATCCCATGCCAGTCTTGTCCCCAGGTCATGCTGAGACATTAGTTGAGACTGGACGTCGTGGTACACACCTGTAAGCACAGTGCTTGGGAGGCTGGAAACTGAAGGATCACTACAAGTTCAATCTATGTAGTGAGTATAGACCCTGCACTGAATATATAAAAAGAAAAAAAAAGGAGAAAGAAAATTAAAACTAGTATACAATGATTTCTCCAATTCATTAATTATCCATGGATATATAGAGGGACATGGATGCCACTATTATAAAAGAAGCTAGGAAATAGATTTGAGAACAACAAGAACAAATCAAAATTGACGGTTGTGATATTTAATTTTCTAATAGGCATTTTTTTTTTGTCTTTTTGAGACAGGGTCTCGCTATGCAATTAAGGCTGGCCTTGAGCTCACTTTTGTAGCCCAGGCTGGTCTCGAACTGGCACCAATCCTCCTGCCTCAGCCTCCCGAGTGCTGGGATTACAGGCGTGAGCCACCACGCCCAGCTGGCATTTTTAGTTTTTATAAAAGGTCTGAGATGTTTTGAGATGTTTTCACAGTAGTTGATCTTTCTTAATGCAAATCAGAGATAAAAGTTTATTTTGAAAGGACCATTAAATGTTCATATGTGCAGGGAACTTTATTACTTAAACTAATCTTCAATGGACATATGGTATATTATTGAAAGTGAAGTATATTTTTCCTAAGGAAAGCAGAAATCCCACATATCAGCAGATGTTAAACCTACAGAATTTCAGTGATTCCTAAGAGCAAACTAATTCACTGAGAGGACTGGATGACTGGTGCTCTGTGAAGTCTTAGCAGTGTCCACTCTTACTGGCTGTCATGTTTTCATCTTCCCAGTGTGAGAGCTGTGGAACACCAACCAGGGACATATCCTGTCCAGGACTCTATACTGACCTGATGGCTGAACAACAAAGGTTCTGGATCTTCCCTTTGCCTGACTGTTGGGATTTCTAAGGTGATTTGGTAGTGTTCCTGCTGAGAAATGGACAGGCTATCACCTTGGAGACCATGCCCTTTATTGGCTTCCATGGATTTTGCTGCAAAGAATGTCTTCTGACTGATGTTGGCAGATCCTACAAGCTTACATTATCACTGTGTTAACCTACATGAACACTTGTCAATTTACTGGGGAAAATGGTGGCTGAAAATTTTATGACACTGTTAAGTAGAAAAGGTTTACTTGCATTAGGTTTGTTTTCTGGAGGTACCTACTTGCAAAACAACTCAAGTATTTTAAAATCAAACAAAAGAGCAAATTCACATTAACAAGGACAAAGGAGGCCAAAGTGCTCAACAGCAATAAATAAATAAATAAATAAATAAATAAATAAATAAATAAAATAGTGGATATTACTACTATCCAAGGACCATTAACAATGTAATATCAAAAAATAGTCAAATAAGTATCTGACATACTAATTCCAACTCAATACAAATATTATTTAAGGGCTGAAAAAAGAAAGAATCATGAGCAAGAATTAGGCACAGAGCAAAAGTCTGCAAACTCCTCGGACTGTCCAATGCATAGCTCAATTATGATACAATATAGTGTTAAGGCCTCTTTTTTTCAAACTAACTCAATATAAATTCAGAAATATTATTTAATCATTTTTACAGAAAAAAATTTATAGTCAAAGTGTATGTACATTTTGTTTTCAAAAAAGAATTAAACTCAATCACTCCTGCAAAACATCATGAAATCCTGTGATGATTTACTTTGAAAATTGTAAACATTATTGCAACAATATAAAATTAATTATGAGAATTTGTTGCTACTAGTATGATGAATTGATTTTTAACTATGAATGGACCATTGTTTTACATTCCAGTGTCTTCATTCCCTGTGTTCCCTCCTTAGAGAACTCTCCATGCCAATATTGGTAAAACTGGAACATTTTTTGTTTTTTACAGTACCACATTAATATTTTTCTCTTAGAGGTCCCTTCTTTTTTAGTCCCACTCTAATTAGCTTCACACACGGCTTTTTAAATCAGTTTTGTAAAATGTTTGTACTTTCCACTATGCACATGAAAAAACTAAATAAGCATTTATTGATGGATAGATGAATAAATAATAAATTTCAAAAGAATGAATTTGAGCAGGGTGTGGTGGCGCATGCCTGTAATCCCAGCACTCGGGAGTCTGAGGCAGGAGGATTGGTGCGAGTTTGAGACCAGCCTGGGCTACAAAAGTGAGCACAAGGCCAGCCTCTGCTGCATAGCGAGACCCTGTCTCAAAAAAAGACCAAAACAAAAAAAGAATGAATTTGTACTTGGTAAGGGGAAATTATTCAACAAAATTGCAGTAAAGTAATACTCTAAGATGATAACATTTGCGAACATTTAATAAATATGGCAGATAGATTTTTTTTTCTTAAAAATGACACAATATTGGCTAATGAACACAAGGTGAATGGTAGCCTGATGGAGTAGTTTAAATAAATAAATAAATAAATAAATAAATAAATAAATAAATAAACGTTTCCTTTCAGTTCAAGTTACCAGATTCCTGGAAAGGGCATTTAAAGAAGCTGAGAGCTAGTCAGAATTACATGGCATAGGGAGAAGAAATCGAATTAGCTTTGTCTGATCCTGATAACAGGTATTTTAAGAAAAACTTAGAGTGCAAACAGCTAATCATTTATGAGACATATAATAGAAGTTTGCTAATCTATATGTGACCTTCGGAAAGGTAAATGAAAGAGACATTTTACTTCTTAATTAATTCATATCAGAAATGATGGATCGTTGAACATAATATTTACCCCAACATAAAACTGGTATTTTTTTAATCATTGTTGCTTTTCAGGCTCTAAGGTCTCATGTAAAATTAAATCTTGTCAATATTAATAAACCATGTAGTCTGTTGTCATGTTTTACATGATATATTTTATTTTATTTATTTATTTTTGTCTTTTTGAGACAGGGTCTCGGTGTATATTTCAGGCTGGCCTTGAGCTCACTTTTGTAGCCCAAGCTGCTCTCGAACTCACACTGATCCTCCTGCCTCAGCGTCCCGAGTGCTGGGATTACAGGCGTGCGCCACCACGCCCGGATAGGTGATATATTTTATACAAGGAGATTATATATAACAATTCACTTACATATTTTTATTTATTTTGCTTTACATATTGATAGCAATCCTACACAAATATTATTTAATCAGCATTTCTTAACTTGTCTGGTTGTGGAGGTGTGTCTATATATTTCAGAGTGCCTGTCATTCTTATCTTGTGAGCAAATTAGACCAGTGTTTCTTGCCAATGAAATATTCTTCCTTTCAACACATTTCAAAATGTCCTTTAGGTGAGATTCCCTAAGTACAGTGATGAATCAATGGCATGCCATGTCATGTTTATATTATAGAACTTAAATGCTAGTACTAAATGGCTTTGGCATTCTTTTTTTTTTTCTTTTAAATTTGGTAAAACTAGAAAATACATTGCTCATTTTATATGATCAGTTTTGTCATAAATGATTTATCTACGACAGTCATGGCACATAAATTCTAATCACTTTCCCTGGTGTCATTCTTCTGATAAAAAAGGACATGAAATGTCTTCGAAAAGCTTTCAGAAAGAGATTCCTTGCTCATCATTGTATAGTAAATAAAAAGAAATAGCTCTGTTTTGTCTGGATACTTAGAAAAATATATTGTGTGTCCATACTACAAAATGTTTCTTTTCGCTACTCCCTGAACGAAGTTTACTTGGGAGTAAATTCCAACTACGAATCTACAGAGAAGCATATGAGTACAGAGTCCCATTTCTAGAGTTGGCCTTTCCTGGGAATGACTTTGTGTGAAAGCAAATAAGTCTCTTCATTAGAGAAGTGTAAATTGCTGATTTTGTTACTGATAATAAAAGACACATTATACAGTATATCATATTTTTTTGAATTCCAATAAATCACATTGAGGTCTGAGTATACCGATGTACACCTTTAATCCCCGCACTTGGGAGGCTGAGGCAGGAGGATCAGTGCAAGTTCAAGATCAGCCTTGGCTACAAAACTGAGCTCAAGGCCAGCCTGAACTGCATAATGAGACCCTGTCTCAAAAAGACAAAATAAGTAAATTACACTGAAATTTTTCCCTACATTTCCAAAATTTTACTGGATTAAGGAAGCTCAGAAAGTCAAATATCGCTAGCCTGTAATCCTAGCACTCAGGCGGCTAAGGCAGGAGGATCGGTAAGAGTTCGAGACCAGCCTGGGCTACAAAACTGAGCTGAAGGCTAGCCTGAACTGTACAGCGAGACCCTGTATCAAAAAGACAAAAAAAAAAAAAAAGGGGGGGGGGCGCTGGGGAGATAGCTCCGAGGCACAAGTGCCTGCTGGGCAAGTGCAAGGTCGTGAGTTTGAACCTTGCCCCCCCCCCAAAAAAAAGTCAAATATCTTATTATTTCTCTCATGTAAGGACTTATTTTAAAAAATTACTAAAAGTTTAATAATAGATATGAAAGTAGAAGAACATCAGAGTGAGCAAAGAAAAGGAGGAATAATATAATGTAGAAGAAATGGCCACCATGTTAATGTACTCATATGCCAAAACAAAACCTATTGTTTTATATGGTTAATAAAGCCTAACAAACTAAACTGAGTATCTCTTAATATTTGAGATTCAGTGTTTGAGGTTTAGGGATGCAACTCACCAGCACATTCTCTACCTGGCAAGCTTGAGATCATGAATTTCGTTTTTAGAACCAAGGGGGGGGGAAAAAAGTACACTTGCAGTGAAAAACCAAAGCAAATGTTGGCAATACAATTATCTGTGGAAAACACTAAAGATATTTGACCACTGAGAGATTCTGATGAAAATAGTTTTCGTAGCCAGGACAATGAAGTGACACTAAGCGTACATTTACTAAATATGGAAAATGGTTATGGAAACTTTTCAATACAAAGATTCCAGTGTGTGACATCTCAATATTATTTTGCATTGCATGTATATGTTGGAAAAACAGCACAGTAGAAGCTTTCTCTGCTGTACAAAGTGAAAGTATTATTCCAAAAAGAGAAACGTTGCTCAGAAATATGACGAATGAAATGGACAAGCATGGAGACCCAAACCGCACCGCTGGGAGCTGAGCCTGCGCGCCCGCTGCGGGTAAGCTCCCTGCGCCCCTCTGCCCTGCCTCTGCGTTCCTGCGACTAACTTCCTGTTCCAGCCCAGACCCAAACCGCATCCACTGGGAGCTGAGCCCGCGCACCGGATGAGTCAAGATCCCTGGCCCACCTTCCCTTTCCCCGCCCATCCCCCTTTTTTTTTTGAACCCCTCCAGCCCAAGCTGCAGCACCGAACCCATCAAATAGCCCGTTTGGCAACCAATCTGGTCCGAGAGGCTACCAGGACTACTCAATCCCAAAGCTCCACCTCCACCTACAGACCACATCCCCAGGATTCACAAAAGCTAGCAGCCAGAGCCCCAACACAAGAGTCAGGAACCTCTGTAGAAGAACCAGCTTGGAGTCTCCAGACCAAACGCCCATACACACAGCATAACACCACCAAAGTGCAGAGGTTGCTTCCATACAAAATGATAACAACAAGGAGTAGGAGGCAATCTCAGGACCCTGCCCAACAAAACCAAATACAGAAGACACTATCATGGAAGAAAATGAGAATTATACAGATGAAACCTCTGAATTGGTAGCATGTGAGGCAGACACACAAGTGCAGAAACTTATAGAGCAACTGAGATCAGAGAAAACATATGAAGTGAAAAAAGAAATACATGAAGTGGAAAAATGGCTGGAGAAACTTATAGAGGACATCAGAGCAGAAATAATATCTAAAGTTGACAAAGACATGCCTAAATCAATAGCATCCCAAGGAGGGGAACAACTACACAAAAGTAGAAAGGAGAACATAACAGAAATAATCTCTGTATTAGAGAGAGAAAGGATAACCATAATGACAGACTTCAATACTATTAAAGAAGACATCGATAAAAAATTAGCGGAGAATAGAAAAATGATGGACTCCCTGACGGAGCAATATAGGAAAGACATAGATCACATGAAACAGTTTCAAAGAGATATACAAGAAAATAAAACCTCGATCACAAGTTGGCAGAGCCGAATGAACGAAAATGAAGATAGAGTTTCCAACATTGAAGACATAGTTGCAGCCAGTGAAAGAGTAAGAAAGGATCTTTTAAAAACAACCAGAATGCAGGAAAAAATAATTCATCACCTGCAAGACGATGTGAAAATGAACAACGTGAGATTAATGGAAATCAATGAGAAAGAAGGAGTCAATACAAATGATATAAAAAGAATATGGGCAGAAGTAATAGCAGAAAACTTTTCAAATTTGAGAAAACAATCAGACATTCAGGTAACTGAAGCCTACAGAACCCCAAATAACATCAACCCAACTAAAAACACGCCAAGACATATAATAGTCAAGATACCAGAAATCCAGCTGAAGAATAATATACTAAAAGCTGCTAGAGAAAAGAAACAGATCACATTTAAAGGAAAACCCATCAGAATAACAGCGGATTT
>PVJA010029450.1:0-26645 GCA_004027025.1 Myocastor coypus
ATACAAACAATTTGATGCAATCTCTTCTGGAAAATAGTAACAGATGAAATCCTTTCTAGCTAAACTTATAAAGCACTGTAACACTGAAATAAGAGAGCAAGCAATACAAAAAAGCACATATCAGTCATTGCATTGAGAATAGATGCAAAGATGCTGAAGGTAATACTGGGAAATCAAATTCAGTAATACAATAGAAAAAGTACTACATTGCTTTCAATTATTATAGATGTTATAAATATGTATATATGTGTGTATTATGTATGTCAAGATTTGTACAATACAAAAAAAAAAAAGTCACTCCACCACACTAAAATCTGGAGTTGAAAATCCATTTCATCATACTAATTGGTGAAAAGAATGATAACCACAACTCGCACCACTTGGAGAGGTTGTATGCTTTTCCTCTCTTCTCAATCAAAGCAAGAATACCCACGTTTTCAGCTGTCTAACAACATAATGGAAACCTTACTAATGAAGTGGGAGAAATTTATTAAAGTATGTACAGACACCAAAATATCCCATTTGTAGATAAAATTGTTTGCTAAGAAAAACAATCTACATCAAAGTTTTAAGAATAACAATGCAGACTACTAAACTGTGCCACTAGAAATTTACATTTCAGGGCCAGTCAGATAGCTCCATGGCACAAGTGCCTGCCTGGCAAGTGCAAGGTCATGAGTTCGAACCCAGGTCCTGAAAAAAAAAAAAAAAAGAAAGAAAGAAATTTATATTTCTCTATGCAGATAATAAATGATTAAAATTCAAATTTAGAAAATATCATTATTTGCAATAGTTCCACAAATAGACTATGCAGACAAGATGGTACCACTTGGAATATTTATATGCCAAAATGTAACGCACACCAAAGACAGCAATGAAGGAAGATCAAATTGGTTAGAAATGCATTTCTTGGGTCAGGAATTTCAAAATGTTAATGCCAACTCATCTCCAAAGTGAGCTATAAACTTTAGAGCACTCAATCAAAAATTTGAAAATAACTTTTTGTTAAGAGTTAAAGTGATTCTAAAATGTATTTACAAAATAATATAGCTATAGCATTACACATATTTTTGAAAAATCAAAGTCAGGGCCAGCAAGATAGCTTTGTGGTCTAAAGGGCCTACTTAGGCAAGCTTGGGCAGACACAGGGCACTAAAGTTCAGTTCCCAGCACCATATGCATGCCAGCCCTGTCTTCTGTTTCATGTGGAAAAGAAGATAAAGACCCAAAAAACAAAAAAAAAAAAAAAAAAGAAAATTTAAAGCACTTTATTATTTGAGCTCAGGGGCCACACTCTCCTATAAATCAGGAGAATAAAACCCCTGCTGAGGTGACACACAGAATTTTAAAGGGAGAAACCACAGGGCTGGGGGTGGAAAAGGAAAGGTGAATCATATAGTATTCTTAACTGGACCTTGGTGTTCTGGGCAGGCAGAAATGGGGAAAGGGGGTCATCAAGTGTCCCTGGCTGGGACAGAGTGTTTGGGCACAGAGCGTATAGTCCTTGAAGCAAGCTGAAACAGAGCTACATGCATGATCTGCCGGGCACAGACAGGCAAGGTTGCAGCACAGCTGTAGTTGGTGCATTCCGGAACATTAGAAGTGTAGCAGGGGAAGGGGCCCCATGGCTGTGTGTCTTAATATTTTGCATTTTGAGTTACAGGAAGGACACTTGGCGCCCAGAATGCCTACAGTTAGGGAGAGCATCGGTGACCAAGGTCAGGGTTCATAGAGAGAACAAGGTTTTACAAAGTAGTAAGCGCAAAGTTTGTTAAAGAGAGGGGGAGCGGAGTTAGCTTACAACAACGGGGATACAAAGTTTTGGTTAAACAAGAGTAAGAAGAGAGTTCAAGAGAGTTCGGACTAAACAAAGACAAGGGCATAGTTGCTCGGTTTGAGTGCTGGAACACCTGGAGTCATATTTTGTCTCTAAAAGGCTTAGCATATTCCATGGTTTATGGAGGGGTGGGGTGAACCAAAGTTTAACTCCCAACCTACTTCCAGCAGAGTGGAGGCAGCTTTACAAAGCAGAGTTACTCCTGACTAGCTTATGGCGTTATACCAGCTAATAATACCCTCAGGGCAGGCTAAGCTGCCCCTTCCCCCCACAAAAAAAAAGAAGAAAAAGAAAAAGAATATTTGATGAGACAGTACTACCTTGTTTCAAGTCTTACTTATGAAGTGGCACGGTGTTTCATTGGCCAAAGGCTAGGCACATGCACAGGTTGATAGAATATAAGTCTAGAAATAAGACAACACAAAGAAAAACAATTCATTTATCATTAATTTTCAAGATAATTTAGTATAGTTAAGCTAATCTTTTTATCAAGTTACACAGGGACAATTGTATGATCTTTGGAAAATACATGAACCGTGACAAGTATACATGATGTGTCACCATATAAACAGTAGCTAAATACAGTATATATCTAATTGTAAACAAAACTGTTTTAGAAGAGAACTTTTACAACCTACATCTGGGACAATATTCTTAAATATGACCCCAAAAATATAATGTATAAAAGAATGATTTCAAAAATGAAACTTTAAGCATAGGCTGCCCTGGCCTCACCTCTGGGTATGCTGAGCCAGCCACTGAGACCAAGCATTCTGTTACACACCCGTAATTCCAGCAGGAGGAGGCTGAAAACAGGAGGATAACTATGAATCCGAACAAGTAAAATAAAAATGGAACTTTATTAACATTGTTTTATTAGTTTGTTAAAGACACTTCTAAAATCATGAAAAGATGATAAACATATTGGTAAAAAGCATAACAAAATAGCATACTGAGAAAAATTACTTTGTGCTGAATAACTACAGAATTCTTAAAGCTCAAAAGCAAGCAAAAAGAAACTTAATGTTTTTAAAAAATGTAGTGTTTGGGCATTTCATCTTAGCAGAACCAAGTATAGAAAATATATGCATAAAATATTATAAATAATTAAGATACTAAAAATGTGAATTAAAATATTAGGATAGTTAATTCTATATTTAACAGAACTGATAAAATATAAAATTATGATACTATAGAGTGCCAGCAAGTACAATAATGGAACTGGAACTTTGAAAATTTCTTTTCCAAGCATAAAATTACATTCATTTAGAGAACAGATTTACATTTTCAAATAGGTGAACATTTGCTATTATATATCCTAGTAATGCTTCATGTGTTGCAAGTTATGAGTTGGAGCCAAAAGAAACCTCAAGCAGATCTGATGCAGGTAGCTGCAGGCGGCTCACTGAGAGTCGTCTCTCAAAGTGAGCACGGAACTCCAGAAGCTTCCCAGTTTTATTTTGGATTAGTGAACATGATCATGTGCATAATCACTTTAGTAAAGGAGGACCAGTTTCTTTACTGACTTCCACCTTTTCCCATCACCAGGTTCACACAGATGCTAACGGTTAACATTCCAAGCTGGGAAGGAGACAACAAACAGGGAGCCAGCAGGTGAAGCTGCTATCGGCCTCCTGAAAGCCCAGCTTTAGAGGATTCCAAAGTAGCAGTCCACAGCTATTCTGGGCTTTGTTTATTGCTCTCCACTTCTTGATGCTAATCAGACTTTTGTCTCTACATTCATGTAATGTCTAACCTACTTTCCCATCACGGGGACAACATAGCCATGGACCAAAATTTTCAGGGGAGGGGTGGGTGTTTTATTCTACAATTGGCTGGCTCGAAGGCACAAGCAGAGGAGCGGAGGTCATGGCCCAGGAAAATGTGCTGGAGCTGTGACATCTGGAAAGAGGGTGGTGGGAGGACAAGGACCCCCTTCCAATGCATGGAAGGAGCGACCAGTTCTTCAAGGTCTCACCTCCTGGCAGCACATTGGGTCACTGAGCTCATCAATGGATATGTCCACTGATGGTGTAACTTGTTGACTTCCACACACATGGGAACTGTGCGTGGTCTAAAATTCTGCTCCTCACTCCAAAAGGTTCATGTCGAGTTCATTACAATAAATGCACTTACTTTATCTCTGAGGCACCAAACATTTACCATTCCAATTTTGCTAAAAAGGGTAAGTCCATAGTTTCCTCAGAGGCTCAAAGCACGCGCTAATCTGTGAGCCTCTTTTAAAACCAAAAACAAAAATGCATTCTAGCAACTCCAGTACAGGGGCATAGTATAGCTCCCCTGCTCCCCTGTAATCCAGTCATCATCCACACACATGAGAATCTGTGGAGACATCCTAGATTTATCCCATAACTGAAGAGACTTACTAACTTATATTTATGAAAACCTGTAGAGAAATGCTCATTGTTGCCTATTCGCATTCTCCACAACAAGAAACAGTTGGAAGTTCTTCAACTGGAAAATGGCTAAACAAACTCTGGGATTCAGTGGAGCAGAACACTACATACTAGGAAGGAACTCACTATCTCACCAACTGGAATGAATTTTTGAGGCTGCATACCAAGTGTCAGGCCATATCACTTTGCTGACAGGATGTCTTTGTCACTGTTTCTTGTTAACATTAATCGCTACACCTAAGAGCAACTTGGTTTCTCTGGGATCACATTTAGAAATTTTAGTCTACTTTTCACGGGACTCGGTATAAAACATGATGTCAGCAGCAATGGATTAAAACGTACCTAGCGGCACAGATTTGCATTTTTCTAGACAGTAGGCTGATAAGCCACAAATTGAAGAGGGAGGATTCAGCCAGTGTTGAGTGGCCTCAGTCAATAGCCTGGTAGCTTAGGTGGCATAAAAAGGAAACGTTTTCCTGTAGAAGAAATGGATTTTTTTTTTTTTTTGTCTTTTTAGGGCAGGGTCTGGCCTTGAGTTCACTTTTGTAGCCCAGGGTGGTCTCAATCTCACACCGCTCCTCAGGCCTCAGCCTCCTAAGTACTGGGATTATAGGCATGTGCCATCACAGCCAGCTTTGAAATGGATGGTTAATTCAACATGCTACAAAAAAGAGAATGAGAAGTCCACAGTACAAACCCATGCCCCACTCAGATCTCTGTACCTGTTCATTTAATAATTTGAAGACAACAACATGGAAGCCACCATTGTTCAATTTCTATCATTTGGGTTCAGTGAAAACCCTGTAATGTTTCTAACATTTTTCTTTTTTTTTTTACTTTTACACATTGCATGCCAATAGTATTATTTCATATATCCTTTACCACAAAAGATGCAAAAGCTGTTGGTCTCATATCCTAGATGGAATAATAAAGAGAAGACCCTGAAGTAACATTCTATAGCATGCCTGTGAAATATTTGCGTTAAAAACTCAGGTGAGCCTGGGCACATGTTTCAGTGGCAAAGCACTGGAGCTATGGTCTCATGACAGAAAATAGATTTTAATAAATCAAATAAAAGATCAGTTATCAGAAAAAGCCCTTCTCTCTCAAAAGTGTGAAAGTCTTTGTACTGTTAAAAAACCAGTGTGTACACAAGTTGAAGAAGGCTTCTGATTGATTATATTCCTGGAGCATTCCTAAAACTTCCCCGGGAGTCTAGATAACACCAATTGTTTCTTCTTCCCATCAAGGCATGCTCCATAAACTTTGTGGATAATTTGTCTGCCCAAGGTCTAAATATCTGAAGAGCTAAGCTTGAATTTTGCTATTACTCATATATCTCTAAGGCTGCTTGGAATTAACCATGATGAACTGTCTATTTTGGTGAATGATCTGAACAGTAGTCTCAGCAGAATTTTGGTTCAAATTTATTCAAATTGATGCTAAGGAAGCCATAGATCTCTGATTTGAAACACTATATCGTTCTTTTCTGTGTGCCAAGAAAGTTAAAGAAGATAAAAGTTGGCCTAGCAAGTGAGCGAGAATGCAAAAATCAACACCACTGCAGCAATTTATGAGCTGTGCTTCCATGATAGAGGAGGCATAGATCTACACTTTCAGAAGACTGATTTCTTGTAATAGATTTTAAGTGATCTGAGAATCTATGGCCCTTAAAGGAAATGAAGTGTGGAGACACACTGCTGAGGCCAAACGGGAAGAGCACTACAATACCACGTATAATGAGGACAAATGAGAGAATAGACGACAAAAGTTCTACATTGTAGACGCTGCTACATGGATTACCTCAATTAATAACCATTACAGACTTTGAAACAGATTTTATTAATATGCCTGTTATGGGTTGTATCTAGTTGTCCCCTCAAGACTCATGTGAATCATGGGGTTGTCAAGCGCCGGGCTCGAGAGGCGGGGCCAGACGACCAGGGAAGTGCTTGAGGGGCGTGACCAGAGAGGCGCCAACCTTTCAACGGGCAGCATGTGCCTCCCCCTCGCAGCCCCTAGAGGCCCAGCGGCTTCTCTCAGAGGCATGGAGCAGATCGGCACAGTGTCGCAAAGTATTGCTGTGTGATTCAGCCTGCTTTAAACTATGAAACCTACAGTAAGTGTGAGCTAAATAAACCTTTCCTTCCCAAGTTTGCATGTCAGAACAATAACTAAAATAATGCCCATTTTATAGGTGAGGATACTTTAGAAATCAAGCAACAGGCTCATGTGACAAAGTTCATACATCAATTGGTAGCGTCTAAAACAATCACGTCTTGAGATAAAAGTCACTGATGTACATAAATCATTTTGTAAACCCCTCTAGGGCAAATTGCTTAGCCCATGAATGCCCAGCTCCAGAAAATGACCCAGCAAAATGGAGATTCTATATTGGAAAACAAAGAATGAGAAAATATTCCGCAAGGACTTTTGCATTAAAATATAAAATTAAATGCTGTAATTTCTTATTTATTTATTTATTTAATTTAATTTATTTTTTTCTTGTTTCAGAACTTTTATTTGTTTGTTCATTTATTTTTATGGCTGGCTCAGCCTGCCCTGAGGGCAGGGCTGGTGCAGCATGTGGTGCTGGGGATCGAACCTCGGTCCCTGAAGCCTCCCAAGGCTTCCTAAGCAGGCGCTTTAGATCACTGGGCCATCCTGTTAGGCCCCTGTAATTTCTTAAATATAGCGTGTTTGCGTTTTATCAGCCTCCTGCTAATGAAAATTAAATTCAATCTTAAAGCAGCAGTGAGACTTTTGGGTCAGTAAGGAAATAATGCTTGGGAAGAAATATCTCAGGTAATTGCTTTGAAATACATTCAGAAACCACAACCCCAGGGCAAACTGCTTTGTAACAAATCACATGTTGACGGGAGACATAAAGTACACCGATGGTACTCCCCTTCGTCTTGGAGTGAGATTGGAGTGCAAGTGCTCACTTGAAACAAAAATTAGAACAAAACCACCAGAAAATGAGTCTGGCATAAGAAAACACGCATTAAATGTTTCTTGAACATAGCAACCATTATTAATTTTCTTTGTTGAAATTCTCCACCATATATATTGTTGCATTTTGCTCTCTCTCTGTCTTTGTTTTTGCTATTTGTTTTTGGTTTTGTTTTTCTTTTTACTGTTTAAGGTAAAATTCATGGTGCACGCCTGTAATCCCAGCACTTGGGAGGCTGAGGCAGGAGGATTGGTGCGAGTTCGAGACCAGCCTGGGCTACAAAAGCGAGCTCAAGGCCAGCCTCAACTGCATAACGAGACCCTGTCTCAAAAAGACAAAAAAAAAAAGTAAAATTCAGGGGCAGAAAGTATGCATATTAAAGCACCATAAATTAGAATTCTCTGACCAACCAGATAGTTGTCAAAATCCAAAGCTTTTCTTTCATAAATTGGGCAAAACGAAGCATCTTCGTGATGGTGCACTCTGATAATCCCAGCACTCTGAGGGCTGAGGCAGAAGGGTCGTTGTGAGTTCAGAACCAACCTCAGGTAGCAGAATAGGGGGGTGCAAATTCCTGGAGGCATTTCTAATGCCAAGCTTACCCAGAGTAACTTATGCAGGAAGCCAATTATGAAGCAAATAAGTAGGTTCTACAGAATCTAATTAAATATGTGACGAGAGAATTTCTCACTAGCTAGATCATAGAATAGACTTTCTCCCCTTGAAGTGGCCTCAGAAAAGAACTGTAAAACGAATAACGAAATGGAATTCACAATGGAAAGAGGCAGCGGTGTTAACTGGCAAATTCATTAGGAATGGGAGGGGGATGAAGAGATGAGGCAGGAAGAAGAAATTCCAGCTTCAGGCTGATGAACATGCTACGCCTGTGTGACAGGGAGCAGTCGGGACTCGCTGTCTGTCGTATATGCCATAGGTGCCTCAGTTAACTACAGCTGTATTTGTTTGATTTAGAAAACTCAAATGTAAGAAGAAAAATGAATTATGTTCAATGCAATTTTAAAAAATCATTTTGATGTGTTACCTACATTTACTAGTTCACCATGCTGAATGTAATCATTATGTTCTGCAAACATATAGCAATAAAAATTCTTTCAAATCTTACTTTTATGAGCCGGGCATGGTGGCACACGCCTGTAATCTCAGCACTTGGGAGGCTGAGGCAGGAGGATCAGTGCAAGTTCGAGACCAGCCTGGGCTACAAAAGTGAGTTTAAGGCCAGCCTGAATTGCATAGCAAGACCTTGTCTCAAAAAGACAAAAAAAAAAAAAATCTTATTTTTATAAGTTTGGCAGAAATGAGACTCCTGGGATATATTTCTAGGTCTTTTAAAATTTCAGAATGATCCTTGGTCTTTTTCGGTCTTGTAACTTGCTCTTCTTTAGATTTGTGGTAGTTCAGCCTAATACTATTAGAAAGGCCTCTTTAAATCATTTGACTCACTTTGGTTAAATTTTGAATTTCTTTATTTACGTTTTGGCTCTTCCTTTGCACATGCATGCCTTGCCTAATGATTTGCCACACCTGATATTTTATAACTCAAATATATGTAGGCTGCAATGTTAAATGTATGAATGGGATTCTCATGTGATTCCTATAATTAAATGTGTTACACTGCTACTCTAGCCTAAGTCAGGCTGAGAAAACGTAAACACTACATTATGTCGCAGAGGGTAGAACTTATATGTGGTGACTCTTTCATTCCATACCAATTCCATACCATTTGCTTGATTTTTTTTCTGTATTTAGGACAGGGTCTACAGGGTCCACAGCATCTTACAACATAGGTCAGACTCATAGTGATTCCCCTGTGTTTTCAGCCTCCCAAGTGCTGGGGTTACAGGCACACACCACTATACCCAGTCTTCAATTTTGTACCAATGGCAGATATTTTAAATCAACCTGATGCCTGTGCTGATTCACTGATAGAGTGAACACTATTTTTGATAGTTCTTCCTACTTCCAATGTAAATTAACGCAGCATGCACCTAATGGCTGTCCACTTTGCAAATCACATTGGTGAGGCCAGGCACCTCCAGCATCTTCACTGTTGCTGGGTAAGACACGGCCTGTGGGAGGGAGAGCTCTACTCTTCTGCATGACTGTCACAAATTAAACCAACCAATCTTTTCACACTTACTTAATCTCCATTGAAATTATTCTTCTTTGCATCCTTACACATTTTACAATCTATAAATACATATATCATCCTTCTTCCATGCTGTTTTGAAAAATTTATTCCCTGTCATATTTATAAGAATTCTGACATGAAGAAGCCCAGATATCAAGCCACCACAACTCCAAAGATTGATTATGAGCACACATTTTTATTACGCATTGGTGGAGTTGGAGAAGTAAAGTTCAGAGAACAGATAAAGAGTTATTAACCAGTTTACCTAAAGCAAAAACGCAAGTGAATATACCGAAGAATATAGATATGTCCAAAGCACCAAACTCTCCCAGAGTCAAAGGGTATTTTAAAGGGCAGAGTTTGTACAACTTCTCTCCTTATATGTAGTAACCATCTCCGTGGAACCAAGGCCACTGTTATTTAGAATAAGTGGTGGCCAAGGACGATAAGCTGGATATTGAGTAGAGAATAAGGATAAGGATGTGGCCTTCAGTGTGTCTGGGCAGAATGACCTTCCTGAAGCTAAGTCTTCATGCTTCAGCTCTGCCTTCCAGAGAACATGGACATTTCTCTTTGGATGGATGAACTCCGGAGCACTGGGAAAAGGGGACTGGGCTCACCAGGCAGGTGACTTGTTGCTGCCTGCTTGCAACTTTCAGAACTAACCGAGTTGCTATTACACAACACATTTCACTACTGTTCTTGAAATTCTTGTCAATGTATGAACCTTCCTAGTAAAAGGTGCTAATGAATGTTTTCTGGAAAAGAAATAACTTTCTCCATTTGTGGTCCTAATATCGCTCTTGACCATAGACTCCATGTGTCCCCAGGTGCCGCTGCACTGGAGCAGGCAGGACACACTCGAGGCTGTCCTGAGCAGGCCAAGCAGTACTGCCCTGCCTGCGGCCTCATCCTTATTCATTGATACCAGGGATTCACTTCCAAAGTAGAAAACTAGACTTTTGTTTTTATCATTCAAGACTTTTCACTGATATTGATGTAAAAACACATAAATGCCTTGACTGACTTGATTTGCTTCTGTGTAAATGGTTCTTTCAGCTATCATCCAAAATTCATAGTTGCCATTGATAGCAACATTATGTTATGCCATATATCATGTTCTCATCATCCCATATAAGCTGCACTTAATGTACACTGATATGTTTATCCTTACTTATATGTGTGTCCTTGCACACTCAGCAGCTATTCCATTGGCTCCAGTATGAATAACTGTGCATTTTATTAAAATTGATTGGATTGACACTGTGATACTTCTTAATCTGTAGATTCGTCCTTCAAAAGGTTAGAATTGTCATTATCTCCATGATAACCTATGTGCATGTATCTGTGTATACTATTTCTAATGTCAGTTCCTAAAACTCTCACCTTTCTACAATAATCAAAGCTTTATAAAGTTTATCTTCCAAAGTAATTATTCATTTCCTTTTTCCCTTCAAATAACACAACCTTGAAGGCATTGATACATCTTTTCTTAAATTGAACTTTAGAAATTTTTTGAGAGAAAACATTGTGTACATTTGTCAAACAAACCCATTAGTAACCAACATGAAATATTCATAAGCTTACTTAACATATATAAATTCTAACTGTATGGTTTGTAAGTAGAAATCATTTCACTCAAAACTCATCTAACTGACTGCGACTTTCTTAACTTCTAGCCTTTCAAACAACTTTTAAATGATAATATATGAGAAATGAGCAGTGTTGAAATAGTCAGGTAAGTACTACTTCTTAAAATATTTTGTTTTCATTTCAATATTAATTTACTAATTAAACTATATAGCTCTTTAAATGACCCACATGTTTTTTACAAGTTGCAATCATTAAATTATAATGCCACAGAAATATCATGAAGCTCATTAGTTTAGCATTCATGCAAAATATAATTATTAATCAGGAACTGGGAGATTACTCAGTGGCATAATGGCCTGCCTGGCAAGCCCAATGTCCTGAGTTTGATTCCAGCTAAAAAAAAAAAAAAAACAGTTCAAATCAGCTATTATTGCCCAGACACTGAACTAAGTTCTTAGCAGATGTAACTGAGAGACGGAACTACTGCCCTTCACACATCCTCTAGGAGGTGGTGCACGATGGCCACCATGTGAGGCATGCTCTCTACAGAAGCACCTGGTCCAGCAATTGCATCACACAAACTTCCCAGTAACTAACGAAATGAGGCAAAGTCTTTTCCAGCACGTGATTTAAGGGTAACCAATGGAAAGGTACTTTGAGAAGGGGCTTTCTGCATCACCCAGTTCTAAGCAGCCCAGTTTGGAGAGGAAGAAAGAATGATGTGCAGGCCTTATCTTTGAAATATGGTTTAGGTATGATCTCCATTGGCTATGCCTCTGAAGCTGTGGGAGGCTATGTTTTATCATGAGGCACCACCCCTTCTCCAGCCTAGAGCATCACATGTGGTACAAGACTGCACAGACTGTTCAACAGGGCTCCAAAGCTCATGTGAGGCTTTGTCATACAGCTCAGTACAAGGCTTGATACTTTGACCTCCACCAATTTGTACCATCTGAAGGCCTCATAAGTGGCTCAGAGTTTACCAGCAGAGTCTCTGGGTTAAGAGGAGCATCAGGAAGAGCTCTGTGCCCCAATAAGATCCCCTTGACAAGTGCCCCACTTCCAGCTCTGGATTAGATCTGAGCATAACCATCTTTCTCCCAACAATTGAGAGTCAGATAGAATCTAGCCCAGCAGCAGCACTCGCAGTTGAAGAACTGTCTCGTCCCTGTCATCCAACTTGGGGTGACACAACTGTGTCCAGGCTCACACTCACAGAACAGGCTCTAGAACTGTCTCAACAACAGGAGAGAGCTACACTGCAGTGGCCCAGGGAAGCATCAGGGCCAATAGCACTTCCAGTAGCAATGTAAGCACCATTGGACCACTGAGATTGTGCACAGAACTCAGTGATGCACCAGCCTAGATGGCCATGGAACTCTCTTCTTTGACACTTTCCCAGCATCAGGCAGCATAGCGTGATGTAAGACCCTGCCGACCTGAGAACAGAATAGTAAGCACAGACTATGCTAAAACTTCATGCAGGTAGGTAAAACCTAATGCTGGGCAGAGCTTAATGGCCTGAGTAGCCAAGTTCATTTCTGATAACCTGACATCAAACATCACACCAAGCAGAATGCCTCAAGAGTAGGGTGCTACTAGGACCACTTTCAGTCAACATAGCTCTGGGAGCCTCAGCCAGATGTAGGCAAAAAGGAGTGGTGAAGAATGTCCAGGAAAACAGTGATTTCGGTTGTTGCTATTTGTAAATCACATGAATTTATATTAGGAATGACGCCAACGTCCACCAAATGACTATCAGATACAATAAATGAGTTTAGCACATTTTCGTGATAAGAAATCAACATTCTCATCATACAAAGATGAATGAACAGAAAATATTCTGAAACAGAAATCAGGATAACAATTCCATTTATAATTCACACACAAAAAAAACTGAAAAATAAATTTACCCAAGGAATTGAAAGGTCTCTGCAGTACAAGGTATTGTTATGTTTTATGTCTAGTTGTCCCCCCAAAGCCTCATATAGTCATTGGGTGAAGACTTCTAGAGTTTGAGACTTGATCCATGATGACTGGGATTAAGGGTTTTAGTATTGATAGAATTATGGATCGAAGTACTTCTGGGATTATGAGTGTAGCCTAAGGCGGGGGCTAAGGTAGAGAGCCTGAATGTAATATAAAGAGAGACAGAGAGACAGACTCGGGCTATTGCTGTTGCTCTGCTGCCATGTTTGGTTGGCTACCTCTGCCGCCATTTTGTTGCTGTTCTACCACCATGAACTGGATGCTCTCTGCTCTGTTCCACTCAGCCTTGGGCCAGCCGAATATGGACTGAAACCTCCACAAACTGTGAGCTAAATAAACCTTTCCTTCCTTCATTTTGAGTGTCAGGTATTTGTCCCAGCAACAAATAAAAAGTAACTAATACAGGTATAAACTATTGATTAAAGAAATTGAGAGGATGTAGAAAGCAGATTGGCATACTATGTACATAAATTGGAAAAATCAGTGTTTTTAAATATCCAAACTACCCAACTCTATGTTTAATATACTCGATTTCAAAATAATAATGACAGAGTTCACAGACATGGATAAAAAAATAATGCTATAATTTACATAGAACCCTGTAATAATTCTCCAACTGGAAAGGTCTTCTCAAGCAAATGAAGTAAAGCAAGATACATTATGCAACAGAACAATAGAACAGGCAACTTAGTAACTGAAGCAGCAGGACACTGACATTTACACAGACACGTAGGCAAGCGGAACACGACAGAGAACTTAGATGCAAAGTGGCCCAACTGCAGGCAAATGAGTGTTGAGAAATGAAGAGGAAAAATTAAATGCTTTCCATAGATCATGCTGGAGCAATTGGAGATCCACTTGCAGAGG
Organism: Myocastor coypus; assembly: GCA_004027025.1. NCBI lineage: Eukaryota > Metazoa > Chordata > Mammalia > Rodentia > Myocastoridae > Myocastor > Myocastor coypus. Next base: position 13,806 of record PVJA010029450.1, read on the forward strand.
AGGGAAACTGAGTCCCTCTACCTCACCAGATCAAACATCGCCTCCTCGCAGCTGAGTAGATACTTGAATAGAGGACCGGCAAGTACGAAGCTGTTGGAAGAAAATAGAACACAAATGCATCACAATATTGAATGGAAAGGGTATTTGTTTGTTTGGAAATTACCTCAAACACAAAGAAAGCAAAAGCAAATAGAAATAATAGAGAGACAAACTAAACCAACCACTTTGCATAGCAAAGAAATAATCAGTTCAATGTGGAAAAGACCTATGGCATTTGTCAAAATATTTGACATTCTAACAAGGGTTGATGTGTACATAAGTAACTCCATAATCAAAGCAAACCAACCCAATTAAAAATAACCTATAGCCTTTAACAGACAATTCCCAAAGAAAATATGCAAGTATCCAACAGGTACAGAAAAGCTGTTCAGCATCACTAATCATCAAAGAAGCACAGTTTGCAACCATAATAAGATACCACCTCTTACCAGTAAAAATGAATATTTTAAGAAACAGTGACAATAACAAGTGCTGATGAGGATATGGAGAAACAGGTCTCCTGGCACACTGTTGGTAGGAATGCAAATTAATGCAGTCATTGTGGCCACTAGCATTACTGTCAAAAAGCAAAAAATGTAACTTTAGGATGATGTGATAGTCCTCTTATTGGCTATCCATTGCAAGGAGCATGTCAAAAATATGCCAGCACCCTCACCCTTCTTGGCACTTTTTTTTTCCCTGGATCCAAGGACACACAAGTGTCCATCTACTGAGGAAAGGGCAAAGAAGAGGTGAGGTACATGCCGGATGAAATGTTTTTGCTTAACCCTGAGACAGAATAAAGACCTGTAGTTGGCAACATCCTGAGAGGCCTGAGATCACTGTGTTAGTGCAACAGTCTTGGAACACAAAGGAAAAGATCACTCACATGCAGAAGTGGAAATATTTATCTAACAGCTGGTGAACATAGAATGGCGGCTCCTGAAGGTGATGGAGGGCTAGAGCAGGAAGGGAGAAATGGGCTGAACAACACCTACTAAGCTACAGTTCGCTAGAAGCACAGATTTATCATGTCTTATGACAGTAGGGTAACTACGGAAAATAACCTGACTATACGTTTCTAAATCCTAAATAATGGTCTTCAAATCTTTCCCATATAAATAAATGCTAAACATTTGAGAAGATAAATCCATTTAACTTGATATAAACACACACACACACACACACACACACACACACACACACACACACACACAGAAGCAGTGCCTAGAGTGTTTTACTCATATGTCCAATTTTGTTTCTGTGTCAGTTAAATTTTAAAAAATAGTTTTGAATCAAACACCTAAATCAAGTAAACTACTATCAGTTCTATTATTCTCATAAATACTATGGGGTACATATAAAAGGTGAGTGATAAGTAGGTGACTATACAGTGTATTTATACGTTTTAAGCCATGATAAAAGAGGCCCAGGGACAGCAATGTCACTCAGTGGCACTGCTCCTGCCTACCAAGTGTGAGGCCCTGAATTTGATTCCTACACCTAAAATAACAGGCCTAAATGGATAGCAATTTTTTTTCCAGAAAATGCATTTTTAATTTAAAAAAATACAAATGATGCTATATCTCTCACTATCTACCACTCAAGTTCCTATCTTCCTTAGTTGGTAGTCAGCTGTACCAGGGATGAGACCCAGGGCCTTGCGCTTTTCTTCACGTGTTCCTCTCTCTTTATAAGTTGGTATTTAAATATTCTCCCCTTTTATGAAACACAAGCCTTATTTTATTAGGGTTTAACATAACATCTTCACTTGACCCGGCCTCTTTACTTTAAATTTAATTTGCCTTCCCCATTTTTTTGCTTTTTAGTAGTGTGAGATCAAATCCAGGGCCTCATCTATGCTTGTAAGAATTTTACCACTGACTGACACATGTCCTAGGCGCCAGGCTCCATACCATAATGCAGGTACTTTCTGACGTGCTAGCGGTTAGGAAACTAACATGGATTTGAGAGTAAAACAATTGCACTAAAAACAGCCATTATTGTTATTATATTATTATTATTATTATTATTATTATTATTATTATTATTATTCTTTTGTATTTTAAAGAAGGATCTACAGGGTGCTCAAGGTCTCACTACTAGTTCAAACTCAGCGATCCACCTGTTTACAGCCTCCCAAGAGCTAGGATTACAAGTGTGCGCCACCATGCCCAGTCTCAATTGCTGTCTCAGCATGCCCCAGGGGCAGGGCCGGCATGGCAGGTCCAGGGATGGAGCCCCTGACCTCTGCACCTGTTTACAGACACTTTAATCCACGGAGCTATTTGGCCAGCCCTAGGACTCCCATTGTGAATACGTGCTCTCTCAAGCTCCTGACCCTTAAATGCTCACTCAATGAATCTAACAGTTATCACAATGCAGTGTAGTTCAATAGGTATCTGCTAGTTGAATAAGTAGATGAATGGATTAATATGCAAGTGCCAGAAAATTTTTGCTTTTCTGACCGAGGCACTCCTCGCCTTAGGATCTCTGTCCCCAAGCATGATGAGCATTTACCCCATCAGCTCAGAAAGCAAGTGTTGAACTGATAAGAATAAAATTGAATCTGATAATGAGGCCACTACCCCTCCTAGAAACTTGGCTTAGGAGAATGACAGTGATATAATAATGAATTTAAAACAAATAACACTTATCTGGAAAGGTTCGTTTTAAAACAGTCACAACAAACAAGTGCTTGCTCAAATTATTAAAATGAAAAAGTAACAGAAATCTTTAAGTGGCAATTCTAATTTAATATTTATTTTATTTTGAATTAACGTATAATTGCATTGTTTGAGGAAAAAGGTGGATTGATAAATTATTCAAAATTTAATTATAATTTATAACTATTAAATACTTTGGAAAACCACAAATCTCACTAGAAAATACAATTCACTTTCATGCGTTATTGGGACCACCATATTGCAATACTCAGGTACATATGGAAAATGTTGAATGAAGTTGAAGGTACCTTTTTAGACATGATGAATAAGCGATGTGTTGCAAGAGGAGTGATATGGGAATGCCCAAGACCCTTGGCAATGTGGGCACGGATCTGCCCACAGATAAATTTTAACTTTTCTATCGTGCTATGAAGCCTTCTCTGGTAGGTGTTAAGATCGAAAATCAACTGTCTAATGTAAAGTTTTGAATTGGAAATGATCTTCTTCCTTTGAAGAAAACAATTTCTTTAAGTAATTTTCAGGCACTCATGACTTGATTTTCCCTCTGAGTTATTTGATCCTCTTTACATTATTCTTACAGTTCTGGTTTCCCTTTAACATCCTGTTTGTTAAATCCACTACCCCAAGAAAAAGGTGAAGCACACGTTTTTCAAACGTGAAGTACTTCTGAACACTGATGTTGGTCTTAACTGAGCCAGTAAGTTTGAGATTTGACCATAGTCTAAGAAAATATCTAATTCATCCAAAGGAACTGCAAACTCAGAAAATGTTTTGGAGAAATAAAGTTTATAGACCCACACTCTCTTGCTTCCTACCCACCGCTTCTACCTGTTTAAGCGCCAGGACATTTGAACTAAATACATATGCAGTGGACCTCTCACAGCCCTGTGCTGGGTTCTTGTTTCTTTCATTTCTCTCTGCCTTTCTCTGTCTCTGTCTCTCTCTCACGTGCACACGCTCGCTCGCTCTCTCGCTCTCACTCTCTCCCTCGCTCTCTCGCTCTCGCTCTCTCGCTCTTCCTCTCTTGCTCACTCTCTCGCTCTCTTGCTCTCTCTCTTTTCCAAAGTAGCTTTGAATCATGTTTTATTTTTATTTTCTTGATGCTGAGTTAGAGCTACACTGGGAGAAAAATGGAGAAATCTGGTATAAGCTGAACGTTGATTAATCCTGAAATTTCTAGCAAATAGACAGTGAATTCACCCATGGGCTCCCACTCGGCTTGGTCCTGGTTCAGATCCGGGGAAAGAACAGACCTGAAAAGCCAAGCACGAAGCTCGTGGCTTACATTTTCTCATACCTATTTCACATAAATAAAAATTTAAAAATACATAGATATCTCTGCAAATTTCACAAAAGAAATATAACATTTTGAAATTCTGTCAGGATAAAACTAAAGAACCCTAGAAATGATAGCTAAATATATATCAGTGACTAATTTATCAACCACCCCTAAAAATACTGAGGATTTCTAGCCATATGTTTTTGCTTAATCCTTCATTCTTCATTGGTTCTTTGTTTCCCTTTCATTTTTAAGTGCCTAGTTACTTTACTCCTTTTATTTTCTTTTTAAACATATCCTGCCTTAGGTTTATTTGTACAAGAGCACAGGAGGACACCAGACCCCACAGATGGCACCCCAGGGGTCAGACCAGTCCTTCTGTCTTTACATCAGCAGTTAGAGGGTTTTACCGTGGAGCTTTCATGAGAGCCTGGGTACCTTTGTAGCCTAGGCATCTTTGGGAGACTGGGCTGGAGCAGGAGGTAGAGCCTGGGCCTTGGCTGCAGCCTGGGCCTTTGGCTGGCAAGGTCTGCGACCCTTGGCAATTCGGACGCAGATCCGTTTCCCAAGCTTGGCGTGGGCAATATAGGCAAGTCAAGTGAGCCTGCGGTTTACTCCCTTGAAATGATCTTGGGCTTGACCTCCTTGGGCTTGACCAGGACCTTGATAGCCTCGGCGCCTGCACTCATGGCCTTGGCATTGTTTACGTGCATCTTCTTGAAGCCCTTCTTGTTGTTCTTCTTGACAAAATGCATGTGCCTAAGGAGCTTGAGATCTATGCCCTTCAGAGATTCGCGTCTTTGTGACTGAGGTTTCTTGATGCCATTTCTGTGCATGGTGTGGTTCTTGGATTTGGCCATAACTGCACTGTAAGGTGTGGCTTACTTTACCCATTTTAAATTGATATTATCTAGTAAGCTGATCTTCCTTTGGAAACCTCCTTAAGACCAGATTTTCTGTTTTAATATTCTTGTCATGGTTATTTTTTGTTTTTAACTTATTTGTATTTAAGTAAAATACAATCGTTGCATACTTATGTATATTAGAAGTTAGAAGTTATGTATGTTAGATGTTAGAAGTTAAAAGATTATTTTAAATACAATCACAGATTTAATTTTAGAGTTCATATCTGTAATTCATAGTGATTTTTATAATAATTATTCTTTTCAGGAAAAAAAGGTAAATAATTTTGAAGAAAAAATGGACCGGCAAGATGGCTCAGCAGTCTAAAGCTCTGCTTAAGCAAGCTTAGGCAGCTGCAGGGACTGCGGTTGGATCCCCAGCACCACATTCTGCACCTCCCCACCCTCAGAGTAGGCTAGGGAGGTCATAATATAAAAAAAGAATATAAAAAAGAATAAAGCAAAATTTTGGTAAATACTGTAATAGTAACTTGAATATTGTACATTTTTTCACCTATTAGCCTATAATCTTTACTATAAAATCATTAGATGCTCCATCTTAAAATTTAGACAATTTTCAAACATACATGACACTGTGGTTTCATTAAATTATTTCAGTAATCTAGTATTAATTCAAATGTTACCTCTGTTAAGCTCATTTTAACTATATGCAAAAAATATACTGTATTTATCATACAGCCTTTTACCTAGATTTTTATGAATATGTTTATTTAAACTATTATACAGTTTACTATTGTTTCTAAAAATTATATCTCTTCCATCATTTGACATTTGAGAACTCATATTTCTATAACAGATAATATACTTTGTGGTTATAATCAAAGTCAGTGTTATATAACATTGTAGGTTTTTAGTAAAGAGACTAATAAATTAATACAGGCTCAGAAGTCATTATTCAAGTGCATAAAATATAATTTTTTAAATTTTTGCTTATTCTACGGGAGAGATTTTATGTTTCTAATTATTGCAAATTCTGAACATCTGGTAAATTATCATTTTGTTCATTAGAAAACACTGTGAAGAGTTTTTGTTATACTTGCTTTTGGTGTATTTTAAACGATTAAATTCCATACTCACTATTCATACTTACTGGGAGCATATGTTGTAATTATTCAAGTGGGGTCACCAAAAGGCAAAGAGAAATACAATTCTATAGCTTTTCCATTAGAACTTGTTGCAAATTAGTCAGAGCATTACTTACAATACATCAATGTCCATATAGAAGCCCCAAGTGTGCAACTGTTTCATCGTTTTCATAAATAGAAAAATACTTTTTTTTCTTTATCCAATATGTGATATGAAAATGGGGGTAAAAGGCTTTGGTTTCAAGCACCCAGGGTCACCTGCATGGAAATCACTGTCAGAAAGTGAGCAAAATGCAGTGAGCACTTGGAAGAGCACAAAAGCTCGAATCGTTATCCTCAGAGTTCTCAGATTTCTTATCTTAGAAATGAGAAACTAAAATTAGATTTCTTTCTTTTGCTCATTGTCTAGTATTATTTTATCTTAAATATTAGAAATATTACACATCTCTGAAAGCTTCTGTAGATGGCAAGTCTACTAGCCATAATAAAAGGTTGTGAGACAAATGAAAAGCCGGGCAAGGTGGTTTGCATCTGTAAGTCCAGCGAACAGCCAGCGTGTCGTGGCAGAAGACAGCAAGCTTGATCCCAGCCTGGATTCAATCTCCAGTACCCCAGCCGCCCCTCCAACGAATAAAGCAAAAGATGAACATCTGTGATGACTAATGAAGTACAGTAGTGATGAAAGGTAATAAAGGTCTGCTAAATGTTACTTTTTTAATCATTTGAGAATTCCAAGAACAATATGCCCTGCCTTCAATGCTTGATTTTAAATGTATAAACCATTAATTAAATATTTAAATATAAAAATAGTTTTAGATGAATTCGGATAGTCCTCATATTCATTCTCAATGTTCTTTTCATTTTCCTAATTTGAACTGCTTTTTAAGTAGTTTTCAATGCAATTTGCTTTTTGTTTGCGTGAAAAACAGTTTGTTTTAGGCAATTTTTTCTTTCCCTATACAAATATAGTGAAACATTTTTCTTCACTTAACATTTAAATAATTCTAGCTATATATTAATACCAATTACTCAAATTGTATTGGTGAATGTGTCTTTACATGAATAAATGAATCCTATTAAATTCCTCAATACGATTTCTGCTATATTTTTATCCCTGGCACTGAGAGGCATAACTTTGATTTTGTGGTCCGTAGCAGATGGCTTCAACTTTCATCAATGTACCAAATAACAAAGTTTATATTTCTGAAGTTCTAAAAAATATGTTGCAGAAGAAATTTAGACAATGAAGGAAAATCGATCTTTACCTTGGGAAACACACTAGGTACACACTTAGCATACTAGATATACTAAGTGATATGCTGAGCGATATACTCAGAAATGCACTATTTGCTGAGTGTAAATTTATGAAATAATTGCACTCTTCTGCTATAAGATAAATACATTTACTTAGAACAACTGGGTACACATAACAACTATTCATTTCATTTCATGAGTAAATGAGTTAACTTGAAACTGATACTGTCTAAAGACATAATAAGTATAGTAACTGGTATGTGGAGCCATTACTGTAAGAAATTAAAACATTTTCATTGATGTAAACAGTACAGTTTCATTTATAAGAAGCATGAATGTACTTTTAAGATCAGTAAGTGGACTGGGGGTTTTGATCATTTTATAAAAAAGGGAAGTGAAGTTTTCAACAGTTACAGAGTTAAGGAATTAAAAAAAAATTCTAGAGATCTTTTACACAACATAGAGAATACACTTAACTACTGCACAATAGATTCACTGACATATTTGTAAAGATTAATCAAATTTTTTTTCTTTGAAATATGACCCTTTTTCAGTTTCCCAATCAGAATCTCTGTCTGAACTTTTTCCTTGTAAGGGCCATAATTTTCTATCCTGTTGAGTCTTACCTTACAGATAGTACATAAGACTGGTCCACCTCAACGACTTGCTAATTTACGAATCCTTGCCGTTCATTTGTTTGATCATTAGCTGGATGAATTCACAAAGTCTGTCTTAGCCCCGACGTCCTGCAGTGCTTGGCCACTAAAGTTGTTTCCCAAGGTTAGATATCCTTGACTGTGTTCACAGTCGCTGTGGGATGACTCGCTTTGCCAGGGTTTCTTCTCTGTTAACCGTGCACTTTGTCAGGTAATTCCTCTTCTGCTTTCAGTAATATCTTGTGAAATAAACTGCAGACTCACTTAATCAAATCTAGTCCCCTTTAGAAGAAGGACCTCAGAAGTCAGCGTTTGCACTGACTCTGACCCCAGCAGGGTCTCTCCCCATGGCCCCTCACCTTGGCTTCTCCTGACTACCAGGTGTCTCACCGTAGAGCTCCTATCTTCACTGAACCTACAGCTCTACTCAGAATTCCCATGCACTCGCTGCCTCTGGAACTTTTTCACATTTTTTACTAGTGCTTGTTTGTAGTACGTAATGCTGGTATTCTTCTTACAGAAGTGACACATTGTAAGTCACATATTTTTCCGTTTTCCTTCCTGCCCCACCTTCCTTCTTGCCCTTACTCTCTCCATGTCTTGGTCTCTTTTGCAGTTGAGAAAACCATCTCTCTATTTGCTGTCTTTTACCTGGCTGTCTATTTACAGTTTGGGTTTCTTATTTAAGAGTAAATATGTAATGTTTAAGCTTGGGCGTCTAATGTATTGCACTGAGCGTCATGCTCATAAGGTGCACCCACCATCCTACAAACGTCTTGAGTGCATCTTCCTTTAGGGTGCCCTAGTGCTCTGGTGTGAAAACACCACACTTTCTTCCTCCATGTACCTAACCATGAACATGTACTCCGCTTTCAAGATTCAGCGATCGTGAGCCATGCTGCTATAAACATCTTCAAATGCACCTTTGGTTTAAGTGCTTCTATATACTTTTACAAATGTTTCCATTCTTTTGAGAAGAGATTAGGATCTATAAACCCCCGCATGGTAGCACACACCTATAATCCCAGAACTTGGGAGTCTGAGGCAGAAGGATCTGTGCAAGTTTGATATCAGCCTGGGCCACAAAAGTGAGCTCAAGGCCAGCCTGAGCTGCATAGTGAGACCTTGTCTCAAAAAGACAATAAATAAATAAATAAATAAATAAATAAATAGGAGTTATGTACTTTCTAGAGCTTGCATTAGAGGCAGTAGTGCTCTTTACTAAAGGAAGAGTTGTGAGACACACCTATGTCTGCAGCTCCCCAGGGAGTAACAGGAAGCAGAATGAAGTCTTGCATCTCTATCTTCACTTGTTGTTTATTTATTATTTATTATTTTATTTTATTTTAGGGAAGGGTCTACAGGGTGTTCAATGTCTCACTAATAGGTTGGACTTGTAGTGATCCACCTGTTTACAGCCTCCCAAGAACTGGAATTGCAGGCGTGTGCCACCACACCCGATCTCAATTACAATCTCAGGGCACCCTGGAATGAAGAGGCCACCGTTGGCCCAAGGATTGAACTCCCAGCCCCTGCGACTGCTTGCAGGTCCGTCTTCACTTTTTAATTTTCTCCATTATCTTAAACCTTCATCTGGAAAATATAATGGTGAGTGAAGCAAACCCATCATATAAGTTTAAATTCCATGCTATCTCTCACTGGAGTCATACCCAGTGAAAATAAAGAGAACAAGGAGGAAGGGCTAGAAGGAAATATATGGATCGATCTTTTGCAGATGAGGAGGAGACCAGAACACCAAGGAGAGTGACAGGGCCGGTGGAGGGCGTCAGCAGCACCGAGGTATGCTGTGGACAGGGACTGCGACCTCAGCGAACGGGAACCTTAGGAGACACACACATGAGCTAAGATTATGGCGGCAGCGAGCTTGGAGTGAAGGGGTGGGGTTTGGAGGCCCAGAGAGGGGGAGTCAAGAGTCAAGGAGCCCTGAGAAGCCACGCCTGTGTGTCCCACGCCTGTCCGCACTCCCCGACATGAGTGTAAACTTCCTGTGCTGCAAACATGTGCAAATAAGACAGCATAAGCCTTGGGAACAGATTCCAAGTTCCCCTGGTGGGCAGGGATGTGGAGCACTGCAGGACACCCTGTGAGACCTGTAATCCTAAATTTACTGAACCTTGGAAACAGAGAACACCAAGAGCAACTAAAGAAAGTTCCAGCATTTTCAAGGACAGCTAACTGTCACCCTTTACAACGTGCGGCTCCAGACACCCTAGAGTGAGGCGTGGAAGCTGAGGCCTTTGTCCTAAATGTGTGCTTTGGCTTCCACCGGCAGCAGCCTTTCACAGCGCTCCCTGACAAAGTGACTCTTCCAAAGACGCACCTGTCCTGCCTGGGACGCGGGTGTCGCCTCGCCTAGAGAACAGGTCATGTCCCAGTAGACAAACTGACTTCAAGCCACCCGGCTTCCTCCACAGCCGTGACACCACAGGAGGCAGAGGTCACCAGGACCGCGGCCCCGTAAAGCAGTCCCAGGCTGTCATGGGTGAGCCAGTCTGGGCCTTTGCAGTTCCTCACTCTGAAAGCCTCCCGCTCTTCAGTCACTTCCGGGCCTAAGAATTCATGCTTCACTTTTATCTGCGTTGTCTCTGGGGCAGGAAGCTGCAGGAGCCAGGAGCTGAGCCCAACTCTCAGAGCCGAGTACGCAGGCCCTGGGGGCTGTCCCCGGAGCTTCTGAGCTGGCTCCCCTGGTTCCTCCAAGGTCGCAGGTCCCAGGGTAACCTCGAGAGGGTTGGAGACAAAAGCCACTGCTGTGCTACGATTTTCAGGGTACTATTATCATTGTGGATGGGAAGATATTGTTATTTTCAATGTATAGTTGCTTTAGCTACAATATTTCTAACACATAAGAAAATATTTGACCTTGTGTCTTAGTTACTTTTTACTCGTTGTTGGGACAAATACCCGACACCACCCAAAATGAAGGAAGAAAAGGCTGATTTAGCTCACACTTACTGGTTGCTTCAGTCCATATTGGGCTGGCTCCAAGGCAGAGAGGCACGTGGCGGAGAGTAGCAGTTCATGGCGCTGGAACAGCAATAATAGCAACAGAGGCAATGCAACAGGCAGCGAAGCAGAGAGCAACAGCAGAAGTCTGTTTCTCTATCGCATTCAGGCTCTCTGACGTCAGCCTATTCACCTTAGGCTGCACCCATAATCCCAGGAGTACTCAGACTCATAATCCCATCAGTACTAAAACACATAATCACAGGGATCATGAGTCAAGTCTCAAGCTCTAGAAGTCCCCACCCCATGATTACTTGAGGCTTTGGGGGGACAACTAGGCATAAACTATAATACCTTGTTACTACTCCTAAGTCCTAAAATTTAGCAGATGTCACATTCCTTTCCACCCCAAATACAAATGGCAAAATTCTGATGACACCCAGTAATTTTATAAGTTCCTTATGGGATTCATACCTGTTCACACATACACACATCATGTTTTCTGCTAGAAGTATTTTGGCAATGTGTGTAAATGAAACTACAAATACTTAAATGATTCTCAATGTACACTTTAAAAGTTTATTGCAAAGAAATAATTACAGAAGCCTGTACAAGAGAACTTGTAAAAAGAAGCTAATTTCCCATTCCAAAATTATATTATAAGCTACTTATTTATTAATGTAATAACTAAACAAAAATATTGCTGTTATTATAAGTCTGCTTTTAAAATATGCAGGTATATTAAACTGCTAAAATATTACATGAAAATCAATATGAAAATAGAATGTAAAATTCAATATCAGTTCAGAGTAGATATAAATGCATTAACAAAATCACTAAGGAATGTGGAGAGCTTCAAAAATACAAAGCATTAAAACTCTTGGCAAATATACCCGAAAATGTATAAAATTATTTTCTACTTATTTTTGCCAGAATTTCTTCATTTTATGAAGTTGTCATATAGTAAGTAATATAGCACACATTTTTGAAATTCATTTGTATAATATCTCCAAAAGACATTTTATACAAAAGAAAAGAATAGCCTGAGAACTCTTTATAAAACTTTTCCTAGTTTATAAACTTGCAAATATTAACTGTCTCACAAAAATTTAACGGTCAGTCATTAAATTTAAAAATAAATTATTAAATGAAGATGTAAAACACAGTAAATAAAGGCATATCCATGTGAAATCTCTTGGGAGAAGATAAGTTTTATGTACAGAATTTGAAAACTCCACCCTGCTAAAGTGTTTACAGCATTTTTGTGCTTAGGTAGAGATCAAAAGAGCCCAAACTTCCCCAGAACAAGTTAGTAATAGGAGTCTTTCTCTTCTTGGATCTTCTTAGATATTTTGAACCTTCCCCAGTAGAAACAACTAGCCGGTACTTTCCATAAAATAGGCCCATATGTGAGTCAGCATTCCTGCGCACTAGATACATACATAAAATATGGTAAAATTTCTAACACCATGAGCAAATTCAGTCTTAGAATTCTATGTAAAACTCGTGCATGTGTTGTGCTTAGTAAACACAAAACAAACCCCGCATTGTGAGGCAATAGTGGTTGGCCTTTACATATACAATTTTCTGCTTTTGGTTTGTTTGTTTTGTAGCAGTCACATGTATGTGGCTGTAGAAGAGATGGATTCTCTCAAATAGCGGCAGGAAATCCAGCAACTCCTTCCAGGTGAAGCAAGTGCAAGATATGCAGTGTTGAGCTGACATTTTGACATTCCATAAATGTTTATTTCTCGGGGGCCTGGCGGGATGGCTCAGTGGTTTAAAGCCCCTGCTTGGGGAAGCTTGGGTGGCTTCAAGGACCGCGGTTCGATCCCCGGCACCACATGCTGCGCCAGCCCTGACCTTGGGGTGGGCTGAGCCGGCCATAAAAATGAGTGAATAAACAAACAAAGGTTCTGAAACAAGAATGAAAATAATAAATAAAATAAAATA
>PVJA010029451.1:0-26618 GCA_004027025.1 Myocastor coypus
GGCAAAGCAAGACACAGTTGCATGTCATGGCAATTTCTTCTCTTCTACTGTCTCAGTTATTTAATTAGGTTCCTAGCGAGAAGTTTAAAACATCAATATACGAGGATAAATTCCACTGGTCAGAGCAGCAAGACATCACAGGTTTGCCCAGAGCTGATGCTGAGGAACACATTTGACTTTTGTTAAAATCTGTGAGCCCCCACTTTCTGATCCACCTTGGGCTGATCTAAAGTCTGGTCTCTCTGTTTGTCTGTGTTGAGAATCTCACCCTCCTGGCATCTGGGTTTTCCTAGCTGCTGCTGCTTCAAGAAAGCATCAGTGAGATATTTGGGGTTCTTTGCCTTGCTGGTAGCAATTTTGGTTCAGGTGTAATTAGTGATTGCTGGTGTGTTCTTTGTAGAAGAACATGTTACAGTTGAGAGGCCCATTGAAATGTAGCAAGCCACTGGCCGAGTGCTTCAGGAAGTTACTCTCTTGTCTCTGTGATGCCCAGTGAGCATGATCAAGGTGCTGCAGAGAGCGATGGTAGCTCAAAGTCTCTTCACATGCTGACTGAAGACTTTCTTGGCATGGCTCAACAGCTTTGAGGGCACATTTCAGTAGGCTAATATCTAGGCATTTTTCATAGCTTAACAACCTGTGTACTTCAATTCTCGTCCCTATCGACGGGTTTTGTGAGAGTAGCAAGAACTCTTTCCCTTTTGTTCTCAACCTTTGATTTAGCAACAGTGTACTTTGTCTTGTATAAAGCCTTTCTGGAATACACAGTCCATCAGGAGTGTGTACCACTTCCTTTAACGAGGACAGGGTTTTGGTGGAGTGGGTCTGAACCTTCTTGGACTTTTTACTTTAAACTTACCCTTTGTACCAGTACCATAGGGCGCAGCTTTCTTGGTTGGGCTTTCTTGTTTTTAGCTTCTTGCTTCTCAGTTTTTGCACCCACCATCTAGCAACATAGGAAACAGCAACTGAAATTTCTTCAACTAGAAAATATTTCAGTAGCAGGTAGCACATGGCACCAAAAGTGGTTTTGGCCATTTTTAGAAGCAGCTAACCGTAACTCTAACACCAACCCTAACCCTGTTCTTCCTGAACATCATTAAAGGACCTGCAAAACATACAGTGCATGCAGCTGGCCAGTGCCTCTCCACAGAGGACAGGTTTGCAACACCACAACAGTGACTCTGCGTCTACCTCACTGACCACATGTGGTTCCATGTAACTTCTGCTTCTCACTAAAGCCATGATGCCCAGGACACCAAACATTTTGATTCCATTCATCACACTGAGGCATCTATGACAGAATAACTAAAAACACGTGTGTAATATAATTGAAAGATTATTTCAGAGGTGAAAGAATAATGAAAAAAAATACGATTAAAGCAACAGGGATCTGTGTTTAGGAGAGCAGTGGTTATTTTATTTTTATAATTTTATTACTTTTAATAAGAACAATAAGAGAGTTTCAAAACACATTAGTCTCATAGCCACAATAATTAATGTAACACGTAGTGTTGTCTTCCTAGTAGTTGTTGAGAGTACAAGATGCAGACATCATAACTTTTCTAAACACTATTCATGCAAATATTTGTTTTCATTGAGCTAGGAGAAAGTAGTTGTATGCATAGTACAATATTCCATAATAGTAGTGTGTTTTCAGCAGACTTGGCATTGTTGGAAGCTGTTGACTTGAGTCTTTTATGGCTCAACATACTTATCTGCCTTTATTTTTTATGCTTTGAGGTTAAACTTTTCTGCTGGATGGTTAAGGGCAAGTTAAAGCAAGACTTGCATAACAAAACATGTAACTTTTGTATCTGACAAGGTCAGTCAAATCCCCTCAGGATTTATCTTGAAACCACGTACAGCTTTAGTAGAACTTTTGCGAGTGTCATGTCCACCATCTGGATGAATCAAGGCCATTGCTTGGCGAGTTTGCTCTCTGTGAAAGCCTGAGAGAATGTTTTCTCTCTAAGGTGACTTAGGAGAGTAGTGGTTAATTGTTGTTGCTGGTGTTCGTATAATAATTAAAAAAATTTAAATATTTACCATATGTTTCATTCAACCCTAATAAAAGCAGGACATTTGATGAGTGAATAAAGTGATTAGAGGTTGTGGAAGCATACATATGATAGAAAACTGCATAGTCAGCCAACTGGATCTGTTCCTATTGTGAGTTATTAATTCAATTTGACCAAAGGAATACCTGCATATTCATTAGTTGTGCATCCCTGGATTCAAGGAGCCACATAAAAAGTCCTTCACACAGTATTGCATCTGTAATGTGCATACACTGACATTTTCTTCCATTATCTCCTAGGTAAAACAATACAACACACATGATAATAAATTAAAATGAATGAGGTGATGTAAACTTTGAATTGGGTATTCTATCTGTTCTAGGACAAAAGAAGATATTCAGAACTCATGTGGAAGTATATGTCATTATATATAATGAATATGGTCTTGTGAAAATCATGGTATGAGTTATGTTTGGGAATGAAGGCCAAAGTGTTTGTATTTATCCTATAGTGGCAGTAAGTTTCCCAGGACTAGTATGACCTATTCCACTGATGAACATTTCATGATAGCCATACCTTAAAGGGGTACACTAACATCTGAAAGAAATTTTTAGCTAAATGTATAGAAACACATTTGAAAGATCCAAGAGAAACTATTGGAATAGGTGAATTGGAAAGGTATCCCTTCAAGAAGACATTCTTTAATTTAAGCTGGCAGAGTATGTGTCCCACCAAAAACAGCAGTTCAGCCCCTGGTGTTAGGATAGTTAGAGCCATGACAGGAGCCCAGCTCTAACAGCAAAGCAGAGGACACGTTTTTTCTGTGCCAACTCTTCCTACTGGTTAGCAAAGCTCCATGCCATGTGGGATACCCTCCAGTGCCAGCTCTCTACACACATGAAAGGCAAGACCAGTGAGTGATCAGCAGTCCTCAGCAAGAACTCCGGAAACCCACATCATTAGGGACACCAGTAGCTTTTCCCATTGCAGATCTCTGTGGTCTGGCTAAACCTAATCCTTGCTGAAGAGCTGTCCACGCTCCATCTGCTATGATCTCCTCCAACCTTAGGACAAATGCCTGGTGTCACCAGGGACCTGCAGCCTCCACTGTGCCTCCCACTGAATGACAGCTGCTGTATGAGTACACACTATGATAAAGCTAATGCCCACCAAAGATGGTCTGTGATGTCTTCAAGAGCTGACCCTTTCTTCCAATGGGGAGGTAAGAGCTACAAGGAGAAAGAAAACTGGTTACAAAAACATGTTTTAACCAAAACACACACCACACACACACACATACACACACACACACACAATTTCCTATAACCAACTTCAGAAATGAAAATGATGTAGCACTGGCGTAATGATAGAAACACAGACCACTGGGACATTGTAGAGAACTCACAAAGAAGTTGACAGATCTGCACCTGCCTGATCATTTTCCAGGATTCCAGAAATAGATAGCAAGGAAGGATCATCTGTAATAAAACATGTTGAGGAAACTGGGTATCTCCATGTATAAGAATGAAACTGAATTCCCAAGTTACAGCACATGCAAATAGTATTAAAAGATCTGAAGGTCAGACCTACAATCATAAAAGTCTTATAAAGAATGTTAGCAAAATATTCTTGACATTGATGCTAGCAATGCAGATTAGGATGTGACAGCCAAAGAAGGGCATGAAAAGTGAGTACAAAGATGATTCCATTGATTGAAAATTGCTTTTTCAAATAGTATAATAGAAAGGTCTATGCATATGGAGAAATATGTAAAACACATTAAATGATTACTAGGAAAATGAGGCAAGCTACTTACAAAAATCAAGAGAAAAAATACAGATAATTTGATTTTGAAAAGTGAACAGAGGTGCCGAATAGACTCCTCTCAAAAGCAGGGAAATGGGTAGTAAATCTATGGAAAGGTGCTCAGCATCACTTAATCACAGAAATGTAAACCCAGAGCACAGTGAGATGCCATCTTACAATGATGGTCATTAAGAGTAGACAAGTGCTAAAAGGCAGGGAAAAGAAATCCTTGCATATCACTGGTGGGAGTGAAAACTAGCATGGTCATAACAGACAATAAGATCATGGTACTCAATGAGTGTGAAAGGGAACTTCCTATGATACAGCAAACCCACAGTTGCACGTTTGTCTTTCTCTAGGTGGTCTTTCTACAATAAAATAGTAAAGACTGTGCAATCTATAAAGAAAAAATTTTATTCCAGTCAATATTTCTTAAGTCCAAAATCATGACACTATGTGTATGTCTTTCTTATGATAGCCTGCAGCAGAAAAGCAAGGCTGTTTGGAGGAGAATCACACATACATTAGACAGGAAGGCGAGCTAGGTTTGCTTTCTTTTCTCAGTGCAACCATCCCAACACTGGGAGGCTGGGAACTCACTCATGCCAAAAAGAAAAATAGCTTCTTCCTTTCAATGTCCTAATGTGAAGGTCAATCTGAGCAGCATGAGAGAGTCCAAGCAGAGTGGTGAAGCTTACTTTGGTTGGTCTCTGGGTAGGACGTGAGCTCTTGTCTCCAGGTCATTCTCAGTTGTGCTTCCCTTGCCCTCTGCTCTAGTGTCTTTAGGGTAAAGCTTTTGGTCCCCACAACCCTCTTCCCTGGTGCTTCTACCTCATATATAGCCAACTCTGGACTGGGAAATGTGAAACTGGGAACTAAAACCAAGCTCTCCTGAAGGTGGTAGTGTCACATATTTTGGCCTAGTGGTATGAAACTTTGCTGCATGTCTAGGCATTGATTGCATTTCTCATCATATTTCAAAATGAGGACTTTGAGTGAGAACAAAACAGTAGCCTATGTCCCGGAGTCATCAAATCACCATCCCCAAACAACATCTACTCTTCCATGGTGAGCACACCATTATTTCCAGTGACCAGAGGTATAAATCATCAATGAATACCACCAGATGAATGCATGAGGAAAAGTTGACCTCAGTACACGTAAAAGATTATTCAGCCTTCACCATGAGAGAGTGCTGAGTGTGAGAACATAGGTGTTCCTGCAGGACCTTATGCTAAGTGAAATATTCACACCCACAAAGACTGCATGAGCTCACACTTAGGGGAAACCTGAAAAATCCCAAGTCATAGAAACAGAGAATGCAGAGGTAGTTATTTATGCTGGGATGAGTAAAAGACATCGCAAGATATTTTTCAAGTTCAAACTAAATTTCAGCTGCTGTCATCACATAAGTTCCATAGGCCTAACGAACATAACACCAATGGTAATACAGTAAACAGCACTGCATCATACACTTCGATTTTCTTGAGATGTTAGGTCTAATAGGTTTTCACCAGACAGAACAATTTTATTTTTTGATAGGGCTTCCTTACAAAATGCATGCTGGCTTTGAGTCCGCTAGGCTCAAGAAGTTTTGGCTGGTAAGGACTGCACTGGCTGTTGAACTCCAGACAATGTGTATTATGGTTTTCCAGAAAGACTGCATTTTGCTCATGTCCAGAGATTTTTGCCTGAGATTAAGATTAAGGCAGTGTACTAATTATGGCAGAAGAAATTTCAAGGTTGCCAAATGTTGAGGCTGTGGCATGGCTATTGTTGGAGACTTTTAGCCAGATTCATGTTGTGAGTAAAGCACAGAGAGCCCAGAAGGATGATTTTAAATGTGAGTCTGGCCAGAAAGGATGCTCCAATAAACCTGTGAACTACAAAGATAGAGCTGAGATCTCAACTGCTGAGAAGGCACAGGAAAATATAAAAGATGGCCTGAGGGTGTCAAAAGAAGTGGCAAGTCTCCATTCTTCCATAGCCTCAAGACTGCAGAAGTGACAGACTTTGCTCTGAGGAGATAGCCACAGAGTATCATGTTCCTCAGTGGTGATGGCATAGTGCATTTGTTCCTAAGAATTGGATTCAGAGTGCCGAATGCTCCAGAGAGAGGAAAGCATAGCTGCTTCTATGGAGGACCACCTGGGTGATTCTCCTTGAAGGAAAAGCAATTATCTCCATATTACCTGTACCTGACCCTATTTCCATGTGGTGATATGTACAGAGCTGGCTAGGACTTCTTCTTAGCCATTCAATTGGCTTTAAGCACTGTACATTGGTCTAACGGAGGTGGTGGAAGTAGTGTGTGAAGACAACAGGCATATTTCCCTAGAACCTCCCACCTACTGCTCCCTAGTGTGAGCTGGCTTTAAACAGGATGAAGAGCCAATGCTCCATGCTGTTGGCTAGGATATAGCCTCCTATGACTTCCTGGGTCTTGAAATATTATACAACAGAGCTGAAGCACTGACCCCAAAGCATTAGTTTGTTTACCTCAGTTGTGTGAGATTACTCTTTGTGTATGTCCCTGTGCATACTGCAGAGGTAAATGCAGGTTTCCTACCTAGTCCAGCTCATGGCACTCACCTACTTCCTGCCACTCTCAGCCAGTCATCCTCAAGCCCTTTTTTTGTGAATGAATAAAACTCAGGTTCGGCTTTGAGTTGGGGCTTTCGTGGAGGATAACCATCATTGTGGCTGGATTTAGGACCCCTTGGCTCCCCATAACAATATATATGCTGTAGTGTCTTTATTCTTGCCATGGTTTGCACTCAGTATGATAGATGGGAACTAACTTGACAGGATTCCAATGACTTATCCATGGGATCACAAATATCAGTTTGCCAGACTGAGATGAGGATCAAGAAGGGCTTTCTGTATACTCCAGTTGGTAGTAGATCTTGGTATGGACTATGTGTTGCTGTTTTAGGTACATGCAGAATGAAACAGTTGTGGGGTTAAGGTTTCTCCCCAAATTTTAGAAGGCTAACCTTAAGAGCAGTGTGTACAGCTGTTAAGTGTGAGCCAAAGTGGCAGTGGAGACTTTAGATGTTTGAAAAAGCCAGGAATGTGATCATCTAAGGAGAGCTGCAAGGAGGGAGCAAAGCTGGCCCAGGAGAGAATATGTGGAACCTATAACCACCAGAAGGGCTAAAGGGATGGAGTTACACAAGCCCTTTCGAGTTCACAACTTGCCACAGATTGCTTCCATGTACTGGAAACACAACTATAAGGCTTAATGTTTGTCCTACTGGAGGTTGGACTTGCTTTGGTCCCATTTCTGTGTCCCCGTATGTCAGAGTTTCTCAACCTGTGGGTCGCGATCCTGCCAGGGGTCGAATGACAAAAACACAGGGGTCACCTAAAGCCATCAGAAAATACATATTTAAACCCATGCTATGCCATGGTGAAATGTTATTTACTGGAATTAGTAATGAATATTTCTCAACCTATAATTGTTTTTGTGATTAATCACTGTTTAAATTATGCTTGATTTGTGGCAATGAGAATACATAATGCATATCAGGTATTTACATTCCGAATCATAACTGTAGCAAAATTACAGTTTTGAAGTAGCCACCAAAATTATTTTTTGGTGTGGGGTCACTGCAACATGAGGAACTGTATTTTGGGGTCACGGCATTAGAAATGTTGAGAACCACTGCCCTATATGTAACTTCTTGAACGGAAATGTTTATCTTGTGTTACCGAATGGTGGAAATCTAATTTCGCTTACCTTGTATCTCAGAGGAGACTTGGTTTTAAATTTTTTTTTTTTTTTTTTTTTTTGTGGTACTGGAGGTAAAACTCAGGATCTTGCATTTGCCCGGCTCGGAGGAGACTTGACTTGGGACTTGGACTTTTCAGCAATGATAAAGCTATTAGGACTTTGTCAACTCTTGCAGATGGACTAAAAGCATTTTGCATAAAGGGTGTGCATAGGTCTTTGGAGTGGCAGGGCTCTGAATGCTATGGCTCTAATGTAATATAATGTTGACAGACTTAATATTGGTTCTTAAGGATTGTTAAACTGGTTATAATGTTCATGTTGTGACATGATAAGGGCAAGCATGTGCTTGTATCTGGAGACCAGTTTAAGGAAATGTGTCTAGTTGACAAGTTGGCGAGGGGTGGAATAGTTCATAGTGTGTCAACTTGAGAAGTTCACATGATTCAGGAGGGGTCAGGGTTCTCAATTTGTAACACTCTCATTCTGTGCAAGAGAAGGACTTGGAGATGGTGAGTGCTATACTCATCCCCACAGGGATGCTGTGGTTATGATACTTACAATGTAAGAGGAAAAGAGGTTTGTTCACACATTTTTACTCTTGGTGCTTTTACCATCTTCTGCCACCAGGAACCGCTGCCCCTATGCCATGCCACCCTGCCTTGCAGCCAGTTGCATAGAGTTCCACAAACTGTGAACTAAATAAACCTTTCTTTCCTTAATTTTGAGTGTTAGATATTTTTTTCAGCACCAAGAGAAAAGTAACCAAGTTACCTCTAGAAGCCGCATTCCTAAAGGTTTCCCACATCACATTCTTTAGTTTGTTTTGAGATGGTGGTAAGGAGGTCCAATCCTCCATAGTGAAGTCACAGCCATGCCTCCCCTCACCAAAAAAAAAAAAAAAAAAATCAGAAAACATTTATATCCAGAAGACAGTCACATGAAACATCTCATGATGGTGGAAATGAGGCTAAGCTCTCCAAATAGTTCATGTTCTTTGTTATTGTAGTGGTTGATATTGTTTCAACTTGGCAGGATGACTGAGCAGCCTAGTTCCCTGTTGATGGGGGTTCCTCCCTGGAGCATGGCTAGGGCTTGCCTAGGATATGACTGGCTCCTCCTTAGAGTGGGATCAAGGGCCCATCCTAGGGTATGATTGGTTCTATCCTAGGGCACAATGGGCCCACATCAGAGTGGCTGAACACAAAGAGACTTTTTAAAGGGCTGAGGAAGGAGTCAAGACTTGGCTTTGATGGAGGAGCTTCAGTCTTCGCATTTGGCCTGGACTTCATTATCTGGCTTGCAGTGCAGACTCTTCAGCCTCCAGCTTGGATCTTTCGCCATCTGTCGCAGACTCTTCAGTGACCATTACAGACATTTCAGTCTTCCATCGCAGACCCATCAGCCGATGGATAGAGACTTACACGGAGCACTGCAGTGAAGTTCAAACCTCGGGACTGAATTCTTCAGTCCAGAGCATGCAGACGCCCTCTGCACACTTCCTCATCGGACTCTGGCTGGCTACTGTAAGTCAATCTTATAATTCCTTATACATTGTATATTTTGTGTTAATATCCATTCCTTATACCTGTTCCATTCCGCTAAGTAAAACCCTGACCAATACAGTTATCAAACATAACTTTCACAAATTTGAGGTGAGATTAGAAGGCACTGGGAAAGCAATAGCAAGATGGGGATACTACTGCTTCTACTGGTTAACATCAGTTTTCTACATGTTGTCTCTGTACCATGGTTTGCAGAGGGAGCTTACAGGGTCAGCATCTAAGTAAGTTAACTCAAGTAGAAATACATCAAATGAATTGTGCTGACAGCTCATAGAAAATATCTCTTTCTCAACTTATTATTTTGTAAATTGATTTCTTCTCAGAATGTATTTACATAGCATTTTCAATTTTTCTTTTTGTTGTTGTTATTGTATTTTAGGGAGCAGTCTATAGGGTGTTCAGGGTCTCACTACTAGATAGAACTCATAGTGATTAGCCTGTTTATAGCTTCCCAAGAGCTGGGATTAGAGGTCCAAGCCACCAAGCCCAGACTCAAGTACCATCTCAGTGCACCGCGGGGCTGGGCCTGACATGACAGGCTCAGGGATAGAACTCCCGGCCCCTGCTTGCAGGCGCTTTAGTCTGCTGAGCTATTTGGCTGGCCCTACTATTTTCAAATTTGAACCTTATTTTCCATGGAAAAAACACTGAACACCAAGAAAAAATAATTGAGAATTTACAGTTAATAAAAATATTAGTTTTTATTAGAGAACATGTAAGAACACTTAAATTAGACCAAGAAAGATACTATCTTACAGCTCAAGGACAAAAAATACTAATTTGTTACAGAAACAAAAAATTTCTGAGGTGGCATAAGGGAAACAGGGCATTGAATATGATCAAAATATAAGTGTAACGAATACCGGTATTTCCTAAAAGGAAAAAAAAGGATTAATAAAAAGAAAGCACTGTAGAAAAACTTCTGTTATATCCAAATCTCATTTATTTGGAAAAAAATGTAACTGTTCAATATAAGAAATATTTTACAATGTTTGGTAACCAGTAAACATGGTGACACATTATTTAATATGTAGAAAAAAGATTCACAATTTATTAGAAAGATTTGGTAGGCTCACATATAAACAATATTAATTCATGACAGACCTCTTACTGTATAAAATGGCAGAAATCACCATTTGTTGAATATAAGAGACGGATACACAGGTACATACACTGAAACATGTGCTTTTGTTCATCATATTCCACGTACAATAAAATGAGAAAGATAGGGCCAGATGGCACAGCGGTCTAAAGCACCTGTTTAGGCAAGCTTAGGCAGCCGCAGGGACCATGGTTCAATCCCTGGCACTACATACTGCGCCAGCCCCACCCCCAGGGCAGGCTGAGCCAGCAATAATAATAATAAAAAAATAAAATAAAATAAAATATAATAATAATAATAATAATAATAATAATAATAATAATAATAATAATGTTTTGAGAACTCACACTCAAATATTATGTGGAGTGAAAAAAATTGTTTTCCCAGATAAAAATCATGAAGTCATCAGAATCAGAGGAAGAAATTCAAATCTATAACAAAGGGAGATAAAAGAAACAAGAAAATAAAGAAATTTTCCAATGTATACAGTAAAAACGATTTGCGTAGTAGGTAAAGATCAATGAACACAGAAGAAAAAATGATTAAAACATATATCAGTCAAGAGAAAACACCAAAAATAAACAAGGTCCATGATCCTGGTTAAGGAGATATCCAAAGAAAATAGAATAGTGGACTCTAGTAGGACATACAATATATGATGACATGACACCATATTTGAATACACCAATCTATAGACCAAAGGCTTTACTCAGGGTCCAGAAAATATATTGTGTAGTTATTTCTGGAGGCAAATGTGATTCTTTTTACATCTCTAAAAAATAAACTTGAAAAAGCTTCAGCCTTGTGACCACTATGATGGATGAAGAAGCCCTTGGTCTTGACCTAGACTTGAGCAAATGTGAAACTTAGTCAGACCAAAAAACCCACATACAATGCCTTTTTGTGCAATTTCTACACTAGTCACCTATTCAACATTCAAGGATGCAAGACTGAAAGACACATGGTGGCATAGTGACAATGACACATGGTAAATTTAGGAAAAACATCAAAAGAAGTGATGATGGTGATTCAAGCGGAAGACAAGGGTAAGTCAATTAGAATTTCACCTCGGTACCCCTTAACTATGGCCCAAGGCCCAGTTGTAAAGTCTGAGTGTTCCCAGGTTATTTATATTGTTATTACTCACTTTCTCCAAAAATTTTTGAAAATAAAATGTATTAGAAAATATTTAAGCAATAAATTAACATGTGGAAAGATATTGGACTTATGTACATTTGCCTATATTTTAACTTGGAAAAGATGAAAAAAGATTTACTGTTTGGGCACAGTAAACAAAAGCAGCACAGTTGTGAATGTGAGGTCTCCAGACACCCAGAAAGCAGTGATCTGACTGCTTGCTTGACATAAGGAAGACTGTAGGTTAGAAACTCAGAGAGAGAAAAACAAAACAAAACAAAAACCCTCTAGACATGCAAGCTGGTAAATGAGAGGATTTGGCAAAGAAAATCAAGAAGACACTCCAAGGAATACTATTCCCATAAGGAAAGACTCAGGTATAGCAGAGCAGAACTTTCAACCATGTGACAAATAACAGAGTGAAAAAACAAGCCTGGCCTGATAACTTATTGAAGTTAGGATAAATTTTTCATATTGCTTATATAGAAAAGATTTCTCTTCTGTGTATCCTTTTAGGTTAGCTCATGTCATTTTAAATATTCAAAATTCATGCCCTCTTAGTTTTTTAAGTCTTTGACATTATCAGCATAACAATACTTTCCAATATTGCGTACGTATATAACACATTTACCCTTTATAATGAATGTATTTGCCAATATCAGTGTATACTGAAAGTTTTGCCTTATTGCTTTCATATTTGGGTTTATCCCCAATGAGTTCTTTCATGTCTTTGACAAAACACTGTGTGTACTGAAAGCTATCTCTTATTGGTTGCATAGATTGGACTTCTCTGTAGTGTTTTTATGGCTTTCAGAGTTACAGTATTTGCTGAAAGTTTTCCCATATTACATACATACATAGGATTTTTGCCCTATGTGAGTTCTTTCATGTATTCGACAATACCTCTGTGTTGTGAAACCTTTCCCACATTGCTTACATACATAGGGTTTCACTCTATTGTGAGTTCTTTCATGTTTTCGACAACTACTCTGTGTGCTGAAACCTTTCCCACACTGCTTACATATGTATGGTTTCTCTCCAGTGTGAGTTCTTTCGTGAACTTGCCTGTTACTATGTGTGCTAAAGGCTTTCCCACACTGTTTACATACATAGGGTTTCTCCCCAGTGTGAATCCTTTCATGTATTCGACAATGGCTGTGTGTGCCAAAAGCTTTCCCACAATGCTTACATTCATAAGGTTTCTCCCCAATGTGAGTTCTTTCATGTATCTGACAATGACTTTGTCTGCTGAAACTTTTCCCACATTGCTTACATACATAGGGTTTTTCTCCAGTGTGAGTTCTTTCATGTATCTGACAAGCACTGAGTCTGCTGAATGCTTTTCCGCATTGCTTACATATATAGGGTTTCTCCCCAGTGTGAGTTCGTTCATGTATTTGACAATTACCATGTCTGCTGAATGCTTTTCCACATTGTTTACATACATAGGGTTTCTCCCCAGTGTGAGTAGTTTCATGTCTTTGACAATCACTGTGTGTCTTAAAAGCTTTCCCGCACTGCTTACATACATAGGGTTTTTCCTCAGTGTGAGTTCTTTCATGTCTTTGACAATCACTATGTGTGCTGAAAGCTTTCCCACATTTCCTACATAGAAAAGGTTTCTCTCCAACATGAGTTCTTTCATGTATTTGACAATTACTGTGTCTGCTGAATGCTTTTCCACATTGCTTACACACATAAGGTTTTACCCCACTGTGAATTCTTTCATGTATTTGACAATTACTGCGCGTGCTAAAAGCTTTCCCACATTGCTTACACTCATAGGGCTTCACCCCAGTGTGAGTTCTTTCATGTCTTTGACAGTCACTATGTGTCCTGAAAGCTTTCCCACACTGTTTACATACAAAAGGTTTTTCCCCCATGTGAGTTCTTTGATGATTACCAAAAGAAGTGCTATTAGTGAAGGATTTTCCACAGTGTTTACATACAGAGGGTTTTTTGCTGTGAGCTCTTTCATGTATCTGCATAAAATGATGAGAAGTAAAAACCTTCCCACATTCTGTACATATATAGGTATTCACTCCACTGTGACTTCTTTCCCAGATTTGAACATAGTTGGGTGTACTGAGTGTTTTCACATTTTGCTCATATATAAAGGGCTTCTCTTTGGTGTTAGCTTCTTCAGTGTAATCAGAGTACGAATTTCCGCAATGCTTATACTCATGGGGTTTCTCTCGAGAATTTGCATTTGCAAGCTTCTGAGAGGATTGGAAGTCACTGTAGATTCTTCCATATTTGTTACAGTTAGAGAGTTCCTTTTCAGATTCCTGGTACTTATAAGATTTGAATCCAGTATTAGCTATGATGGGCACATTTGCTGGTAAATGAGTCATCAGGGGCTTTCTAGAACCAATGCTTTCACCTGGTTTTGTACCAAATGGTCTCCGGTTCACAATATCATCTGTTGTCCAGAAAACCATTTCTCCATGCTGATACCATAATTCATATTCACAACCTTTTTCTGCTTCTTCACTTCTGTAAAAGAATAAAATAAGAAAACAACTAATCACATTTAAAGGCGTCTTTTTGTTAATAGTTTACTGGAAGGAGATTGATATCACCTAAGAATATTTGTCTTGAGTTTACAGTAGACTCTAAATAATGGCTTGGAAACAGCTTTCACCAGAACAGTTATACTCTCTGCCATATTATAATTGCCATATTATAATTCAATTCTAATTGAAATTTTATATATATATATATATATATATATATATATATATATATATATATATAATTATTTTGATGTGTACCCTTTCTTCTATGACTCTACCCTCTCCCTTTTTCACTGAGCCTCTTTACCCATTCCAGAATGTCTGCCTCTCTCTTTTCTAACATACTGCCTTTATTTACTTAATTCCTACTTTGGGTTTCTTATAAATAAATGTAACATATGATACTTAAATTTCTGTGTCTGAATTATATAACAAATTATTAACTCAAGTCCATTTTTTTGGCAATTGACATTTCATTCTTTATGTCTATAAATTTTTTGGCTATGCAGACTTAACCTAGGCTTTCAGTACTGAGCTTCATACCTGGCCTTATTTATTTTGTACTTTAAAAGTCTCATCAATCATTAAGTTGCCCCAGCTGAGCATTTAGTATGATATTCTTGCCTCAGTTTCCCAGAGTGATAAGGTTACACATATGAGCCATCATTCCTAGGCTACTGCATATTTTTTTAGTCAACTCAACAGTGAATGGGCATCTAGGCTGTTTCTTGGTTTTAACTTTTGTAAATTGTACTGTCACAAACAATGATATACACGTGTTATTATTATATAGTAACTTTAATTTTGAGGGGCATATACCCAGTAAAAGTATAGCTGGATAAAATTATATATATATATATATATATATATATATATATATATTTTTTTTTTTTTTTAGGACTCTATATACATTTCCATAATGTCACACTATAGTGACATTTCAATGAACATTATGGAATGGTAGCTTCTAAAATTTTGAAACATGTATGGACTGAATCTTTTAGAGGATTATTTGAAAATAATTATCAAAATAGTGGCATTCATTTGGATTTTCTATATATTCATGAGGACAACAATTTTGAAAATATAAAATACGCATATAACATTTAAATACACACAGCTTTCCTTACATTAAAGTTTGACATGAATGTGGTCTTTTTTTTTTGAGTTAGGGCCTCAATGTATATAGTTCAGACTGTCCTTAAAATTACTATGTAGCTCAGGCTACCCTCAAACTTAAACAGATGCTCCTGCTTTAGATTTCTGATTGTTGGGATTATAGGCAGGTACCACCAAGCACTTGAATTTAGGCTTGTGAAAATATATGTGTATATAATTTGGTTCTCAGTCTAAACACAAAATTTGTCTCCTATAGTCCTAAATGGAAATTCATACAGAAATTTTTATAATTTTTAAGGATAGGAAATAATTTTTTTATATATAATTTGGTTCTCAATCTAAACACAAAATTTGTCTCCTATACTCCTAAATGCAAATTCATACAGAAATTTTCATAATTTTTAAGGATGGGAAATAATTTTTTTATATATAATTTGGTTCTCAGTTTAAACACAAAATTTGTCTCCTATACTCCTAAATGCAATTTCATACAGAAATTTTTATAATTTCAAGGATGAGAAATAATTTTTTTATTCTTTTACATGAGATAATGTCACTTGTGACATAATGTCAATACTGCCTCCATTTCAGATATTATAGTATCTCAAATATTCAACTATCAGACTATAGGCACTCAATGCACATGCATCTTTGGAGAAATACTGTGAGATTAAAGAAATTGCAACATGGCCTCATTTGTATACTTTGCTTGGTTTTCACGGACTCTTAAGGAACATTCCTTCTTGTGAGTATAAATTACCTTATGTTTCTTCTCCAGTTTTTGTACTTAATTTCTTCATCATCCCAGATTCTTTCTATAGTATAGAAAAAGAAAAGTAATGACAAGCTAGTATATTACATAAAAACTCAGTGATTCCAGTTAGATTCATAGTATAACTGACCTTACCTAAAAGAACAAAGCTTTGTGTTTCCTCATTTCTTTTATTTTTATTTTTATTTTTTTTGCTTTTTGAG
The DNA here is from genome assembly GCA_004027025.1 of Myocastor coypus. Classification (NCBI taxonomy): domain Eukaryota; kingdom Metazoa; phylum Chordata; class Mammalia; order Rodentia; family Myocastoridae; genus Myocastor; species Myocastor coypus. Next base: position 15,975 of record PVJA010029451.1, read on the forward strand.
ACGGGGTCTCACTGTGCAGTTCAGGCTGGCTTTGAGCTCACTTTTGTAGCCCAGGCTGGTCTCGAACTCACAACGATCCTCCTGCCTCAGCCTCCCAAGTGCTGGGATTACAGGCATGCACCACCACACCTGGCTATCCTCATTTCAATAAAGTACATTGCACTGATAAGCAATGACCAATGCTATCTGATTGCATAAATGAGAAATGGATGTTTTCCTTACCTAGAGTAGCCACATTCCTAAAAGTTTCACACATCACATCTCTGTAGAGCTCCTTTTGGCATGGATCCAGCAAAGCCCATTCCTCAAAGGTGAAACTCACAGCTACATCCTCAAAGGACACTGCTTCCTAGTTTATATTTCCAGAAAGAAGAGTGAGATTCATACCCCAAATATTTAAACTCCACTTATAAAAACAGAAATGAGACACTTATCCAAATATTCAGTTTATGTCTTGGTCATCAAATTTATTCTACATTCATATACCTATCTTGAGCAGGAATATGGATGCTAGATTAGAATTTATTGCTAAAACAACAGCAGAATAGGAACACTGGTTCTGCCAGTTAGCCTCAGCTTTGTTTGCACACTGCCTCTGAAGCAGTTTATACAGGGAGCCTACGAGGTCAGCACATATGTTTAAAACAGGAATCAAGGTAGAAGACTGGATGAACTGCTCTTACAAATCATAGAATGTAGGTTTATCTTACATTATTATTTAGTGAATTGATTCCTTTCTTCAGTTATATTTAGATAGCATTTTGAAACTTGCATATGGGAGAAAAATGGCCAGATGGATATGATCAAAATACAAACTATGTATGGAAAACACCATTACTTTGCAAACTAAACTTGCAGTAATAATAAAAGGACAAACAGAAGAAAAAATGTTGGCACTGTCAAATCTAGTCTTTGATATGTCAAAGAAAGTTTTTAATTGTTCAGTATAGCACATGTTTAACAATGTTCAGTACTGCTAAATAAGGGGACAAATACAGGAAGATTCAAAACCCACTATTTTATGGCATTATTATTGAGAATGCCAACTGCATCACAGAAAAGGAAGAGGCTTAAACGGGTTCACATGGAAAAAAGATACTGATTCCTACTTGAGCCTTTTTTTGCACAAAATGGTAGAAATGACCATTTGTTCAATATAGGAGGCAGAAACAAACATGTACGTACACTGAAACATGCATTTTATTCTTTGTGTGTGTGTGCAGGATCTCATTACACAGCACAGTTTCATAGTGATCTTCTGATTTCTGTTTCCCTAGTTCTGGTATTACAGCCATGTGCCACCTACTCATACTCTCTGCACTTTATTCTTCATAGTCCATGTGCAGTAATTAAGTTACACCTTAAAATGGGAAAGTTAACCTGAATACTTTTGAGAATTCATAACCAAGTATCTTTAGGGTGGGAAAAACATTGCTTCCCAAAAGAAAATCATACAAGGTCATGAGTTCAAACTCTGGTCTTGAAGAAAAAAGAAAGAAAGAAAGAAAGAAAGAAAGAAAGAAAGAAAGAAAGAAAGAAAGAAGGAGGGCCCAGAAGGATGGCTCAGTGGTCTAAAGTGCCTGCTTAGGAAAGCTTAGGCAGCTGCAGGGACTGCAGTTTGATCTCCAGCACCACATGCTGCGCCAGCCCTGCCCTCAGGGCAGGCTGAGCTGGCCATAAAAATAAATAAATAAACAAACAAAAGTTCTGAAACAAGAAATAAAATAAAAAGAAAGAAAGAAAGAAAGAAAATCATGGAGCCATTGGAATTAGAGGGAGAAAGTAATATTATGAGAATTATGAGAAGTAATGGAGCCAAGAAGTAAAAAACAAAACAATGTGCACTGTATATAATAAAAATAATTTGTGTACTTGGTAAAAAAAAAATCAATGAATACATAAGACAAATGAATAAAACATATATAATTCAAGAGAAAATATCAAATATAAACAAGATCCATGAACCAGGTTGAAGAGATAGACAAAGAAAATGGATTTGTGTAGCACACATCTACTTTTTCTGTAATTTTGTTGCTGCTATCTCGCAAGTTAATGAATGGTTTACAAAAAACAAAAAAAGGGTATTAAGTGAGAATAAGAGACTAGGCAAAATACCATAAAATTGACAGGTTACAATTTTGTACATCCTTAGATTTCTAAATGTCTGTGTAAAAATGTGTAGCTGCTTGTATCATATTGTATAGAGATTTATTAGAATATCAATGATTGATGGAAAATACCAATTCCAAGCTAAGTCTAAGATCTTTGATATTCAGAAAGACAGTGATATTAAGCTCAAATATCCATGTTATAGAGTAATAGTACCACTAAGCTTTTCTTCTGGAGGGCTAAGAATATAAGTTAGAGACCAAAAGTTAGAGAAAAAGAAGAGCTACAAGGACAGCCAATATTTTGGCTCTAGCCCTTCAAGTTCAGTGAGGACTCAGGACATAAGAGGTCCTGTACTGTAACATCCTATAACTCAGTGGTTTCCCAAATTTTCTGTTCAAGGAGATTATGGGGCCACACAGGAAAGGGACTGAAGGTGTATACTGTGCCTAAGGAGAGTTACCTTGACAGAAAACATTCTCTTATGCTTTTACAGAGAGCAAAGTGGTCAAGCAATGGCCATGACTCATCCAGATGGCTGACACTGTCAACCACTGTACAAAGCACTGTACACGGTTTCAAATTTAATTCTGAGGGGATCTGGCTGACCTTGGAAGATACAAAAGTGACAGGTTTTGTTATACAGGTCTTGCTTTAACTTGCCCTTAATCACCCAGCAGAAAAATTTACTATGAGGCAAATGTAAAGCTAGATTGGTATACTCAGCTGTAAAAGGCTTAAAATCAATAGCTTCCATCATTGCCAGTTTCACCAGTAACTCATTGCAATTATGGAACATTGGACTATGTATACAGCTACTTTCTTTTAGTTCAAAGAGAATAAATTTTTTTTACCAATATAGATTAGAAAATTTATCACGTCTATACTCCGTGTTCTGTATAACTACAAGGACAACAATATGCATTGTATCAATTATTATGAATGTACTACTAATGTGTTTTGAAACTGTCATATTGTTATTTCTTATTAAAATTAATAAAACATAAAAATATAGTTAAAAAAATAAAGACTATAGTAAGGTTAGAAACTTTAAGTCTGGACTGGGGTTGCAAAAATTAGAAAAGAGGTTAAAAAAAAAAGAAAATGGAATTGTGGGAAGGCACAACCAGAATGTGGGTTAATGAAGAAATAAATGAAGTACTAAATGATACAGTCCACAAATACCACATCCTCTAGTTTAGAGTACACCAAAATCTATAGACCAGTAGTTTTAATTCAATGTCCGGAAAACATACTGTGCTACTGTTTTTGGAAATAAATGTATATCACATGTATAAAAAGTAAAATTGAAACAGCTTCAACCATGTGACCACTGCAATTGGCAAGAAGGCACTTTGTCTGTGACTCAGACAGGAGCACACATGAACGTAGTGAGACAAAGAAATCACCTGTAATCTTTTTCTATATACTTACATATTAAACATTTGAAGAGGGCAAAACTAAAAGAATACACATGGTAAACTTAATTTAAAAATAGTAAAATAAATATGACAACAATTATTCAGGGAATAATTCTAAGAGGGTTTCACATGGCAACTATGAACTACATCCTACAGCCCAGTTACAAAACTTGTTGAATGTCTCTGGGTTATTTACCTGTTATTACTGCTAAAAGTCACTAAAAGTATTTCTGAGAATAAAATATGTTGAAAAATATTTAAACACAATAATAGTGTGGGAAAGAAACAAAATTTTTATAAAGGTTTGTGCACATTCTAACCTGGAAAAGAATGAGAGATAACTTAAAGACTGGGAATAGTAAACAAAACTGCACAGTTGGAAACAAGGGACTCTAGACACCCCATAGCAGTGCTCTCCATTAGGAGCACAGGTTAGAAAGTAAGAGAAACAAATAAAATAAATCAGCTGTGCAAGCTGATTGAGTGGACATCCTACTGGTGAAGGAAAATCCTATGTGATTCTTGAGAGAAATATCTTTTACATTTACATTTGTGAAGATATGATGTAGAAAACCAACAGAATATGCAAAGGAATATTATTCCTATACTGGAGGATTCAGGCAGATTACAGAGGGGCTCTCAAGCAAGTACCAAATATCTTCAAAGAATGGAGAATGGAGAGGTTACTGAGGTTAACAGTGAGCACATGGTAAGAATGCATTTCTTCAGGCACAGTTTAGGTTCACAAACTGCTTGTCAGATCGAAGTTGTGAATGCCAAGGCTTTTGATCACAAGCAGAATCCATGCTGAGGGTTAAATATTATCAATAAAAATCAAACAGCAAACACACACACTTCCACTTTACAGTTCACCTGGAAGGACAGAAGGATGTTTTTTTTCATTAACTTAAAAGCAACCTAACCTAAAATCAGCAACTCTTGAAGACTAAATAAAGAACCAGGAGACAGAAGTGTAAATTATTCTGAAAAAACTCAGGAACAGAACAAAGATAAAAAACATGTTGTGTCCTTATAAGCAAGAATAAGGGAACTTACAGAAGCAAAAAACTTCAGCTGAATCGTACACATTATACAACTGTGTTAATTTTACTTCTACCAGCACTCTTTGGTTTGTAAAGTGATAAGCAGAGAAAAATTACTTCAGGATCCTGAGAGTGGGGTGGGAAGAACAAAACCATTTAAAAAATTCTGCTGTAACGCAGAATTTCTCCAAAATCTAAAGCACTATAATATTGGTATACTCATTCTTGATAGTAAATGAGGTACCTAATTTCAAATCTATCTTCTCCAACACTAAAAAAGGATGTGATTTTAACTTTTACTCTTTAAGACTTATCAAATGATCCCTCAAATGGTCACCACCTCCCTCAAATGATCACCACCCCCCTCATCACCACCTAGAACACCCTCAAAGAATACAGAGAATGGGAAATGTATGGCTTAAAAATGAAAAAAAAATTAAGGCAAGAGTATATGGAAAAGGTCAGTAAATCTTCCATATAAAGATCATTAGGCAACTTTCTAAAGCATGGAAATATGGATCGAGGCAAACAAAATGCAAAAGAACTGAGAAAGGCTATTTGTATACAGTAACATCAGCCAAGATTGGGACATTATTGATCATACTGAAGTTATGGAAGTGTAAAAATTCTTAAGCTGAGTCTATTTTCCTACATTTTCTACGTCTTTACCAAGAAACTGTGTTTATTTTTTATCATTTACTTATTTTTTACACGGAAATCAAGTTCAATTTAATCTCAAAACATAACAGCCAAACATCATAACCCTCAGGGCACAACAAAAAATACTCCTAGGGAATGTAAACATTTAGTATATACAAAAGTATAATTATATAAGAAAAGTATTTTAAGTTAGCCAAAACTTATTAAACATTATTTATTGCACAGTTTATCAGTTTCTTTTAATAAAACATATACTACTGTTAACCTCTAAATTCAATACACAAACTCATATTCTCAAATCAAAGTTCTAAAATTTTAATTAGTAAACCTTTGTTACTGAATAAGCAGAGTGAACACTGCATAACTTATAAGATATATTCCTTAGACTACATGAGACCACTTCCTAAATTCTAGAAGGCACTTGCATTTCCTGTCATAGTTAAGTGCACGTAAGCACTTCATATTTAAAAAAGACAAAGCTATACAATAAACAGTGGTTCTCAACCTGTGGGTTGCAACCCCGGCGGGGGTCAAATGACCAAAACACAAGGGTCACCTAAAGCCATTGGAAAATGTTATTTATTTGCAATTACAGTTTTGAAGTAGCCACCAAAATTATTTTTTGGTTTGGGGTCACCGCAACATGAGGAACTGTATTGCGCGGTCATGGGATTAGAAAGGTTGAGAACCACTGCTATACATAGTAGGAAAAATGAACATTTCATCTATTAAATGAATTCACAATATTTATGATTAGATATTATAGTTGAACCTATCTAACATTCATATCTAAAGAATTATCACCTAAGGAATTATGTTTAAATGGATAACATCAACTACTTTCTTGTTAGAGGTACTGATATGTAGAATGAGTCACACATATTGTACACTGGATGGGAAGTACTTGTGAATATGCTATGGTACATGAATGCCTCTGAATCCACAGTGTTATTTTAATATGAAGTAGATAAACTGTGAGTAGAAATTTCTAATACTGGAAAATCAGGCCTACTGGGTATCATAATCAACAGAAATATCATATCTAGATATCATAATCAATAGAAAAAGGAATTATGTAAAATGTCCAATTAAACAAGAAGAAGCTAGAAAGGTTAAGTAATATAACCAAAAGAACTAAACCAAATAGAATTAAAAGACTATAACAATGTCCTCAATTTACCAGTTATTTGCAGAAAAAAAATCAGAAGACAATGTCAGCATAGACAAGAAACAAGACCCAACTTTAGTACTGTTTAAAACATTATATATATATATATATATATATATATATATATATATATATATCATGCTTTTAGACATTTACAACTTTATTTGAGCATAAAAAAATATGATCAGTTCATTTACCACACAATGAAAACATCTATAGAGAAATTAGGGAAATCATGCCTTGCACAATAACATTCTAAAAATGAAATGCTTAGGAATTAATCTCAAAATTATAGAGTGAAAATAACAGTACTCTTGAGAAAAGACATTGAAGAGGATTTTTGAAAATGGGAAGATATTCTTTGTTCCTGGATAGGAAGAGCCAACATTGTGACAATGGCCATACTCCCAAAATTGTTGTACAGAATGAATGAAATCCTGATGAAAATATCAATAGCATACCTCACAGATCTAGAGAAAACTTTTGTAAAATTCATCTGGAACAAGAAGAGACTCAGAATATCAACAGCAATTCTGGGCAACAAAGAAAAGGTCAGAGGTTTTACAATCCCTAACTTGAAATTTTGCTACAAAGCTACTGTGACAAAATCAGCATGGTACTAAAAAAAAAAAAAAAGACCTGAGGATCAATGGAACAGATTAGAAGATGGAGACACAACCAAAAACACATTCAGCCACCTTATCTTTGACAAAGGGGCCAAACATTCACACTGGAAAAGAGATGGCTTCTATAAGAAATGGTGCTGGAAACACTGGCTTTCTATATACCAAAAGCTAAAATTAGACTCATGTCTATCACCATACATAAAAATATAGTCAAAGTGGATCAAAAATTTAAATATTAAAACAGAAACACTAAATCTTCTGAAGGAAAAGGTAGGTAGAGAGTTCATGAACTAAAACTAAACTGCACAGGAAATATTTCAAAGAATCAACAACTGAGATTTCATCTTTTTGAAGATTTTTGCACGTCAAAAGAAATCACCAACAGAGTAAAAAGAAAACCCAGGAAATGGGAAAAATTATAGCCAATTGTTCATATGATAAGGAACTTTTATGTAGAACATATAAATAAATAACTTTAGTTCTTTTGAGTCCAAATGTGTGCTGCTTTTTGACCACCATGCAGTGCACTATCAGCAAATAATGGGTCCACAATTTAAAACTCAACAGTGTTCAGATTTACCACAATTCTGACAAATTCACCACCCTGTTTTTACTACCATGCCCCCAGTGTAGATTCCAGTCCGACCCAAGAGAGGTTGTGTTTCATTATACTGAAGTAATTAACTCATGACAAACAAGTCACTTCAGTAACTCAATTAAACATAAAACCCAAAGTTATTTTGAGAAAAGGAGATAGACATTTCTATTCTTCAGGAGTTTTAGATTCTCTGTCCCAGAATATGGAGGAGAAAAGACCCATGTCTCGGTTACTTTTCTCTCACTACTGGGACAAAATACCCAACACACAAAAGCAAGGAAGGAAAGGTTTTATTTAGCTTATAAGTTTGTGGAAATTTCACTCCATACTTGAGTGGCTCAAGGCGGAGTGACACATGGCGGAGGACTGCAGTTCACGGTGGTTGCAAACAGCAAAACAGCAAGAACAAAGAGGGCAGCAGTGGTGGAGCAGCAGAGAGCAGGCTTCTCTCCCTTCCTTACATTTCATTCAGGCTGTCTGCTCCAGAGCAACACTCTCACCCCGAATCCCAACATTGGCTCATGAATTAATCATAAACTCTAGAAGCCTGCCCCAATGACTGCATGAGGCTTTGAGCAGACACTTAGATACAAACAATAACAGACCATTTAAAAAAAAAAAACATACACAGAACTAATTTATGGATGCATATCTAAAGCAGAAAGAATCCAGGGGTACATTCCACAGTATCCCTCACACAGGGACAACTATAGCAACATATTGGATATGACAGGAATTGATGATGCTTAACAGAACCAAGCACTTGATCTTGATAAACAGAAGTGGTCAGAAAACCTCCAGAAAAGCTGAGATCCACACATATAATTCCATCCCACGGGAAGCCTAAGGCAGGACATTCTGATTCAACTTGCAACAGCTAAAACAGTGAGACCGAGACTGCAAGTTAAAGAAAATGGACTGATTATAGGTCAGAATAGAGTGAATGTCCTATGTTCAGTCCTGAGTACTCTTCCCATACAGTTAGATAATGCTATCAAATCAATTTTTTAACCTACAACAGACACAAATTTTAAATTCCCATTTTTCCTTAAAAACAATGAAGTGAACCAATGAATAGTAACAGAAGACCTATTAGTCTAACATTTTCTAAATATTTCCCTTTCCTTAAATAAGATCCAAAATGTACAATAGGTACTGTGAAAGGGAATGAAACTGCTCAAAAGGAAAAGAACAACTAGATGGGGGAAAGAAGCAAAGAAGAAAGGGAAAAGAAAAATAAATATCACTAACTTTGCCTCACTTGACAAATTTCTTTTCTTTTTTTTTTTTGTGGGACCAGGGTTCGAACTCACGACCTTGCACTTGCCCAGCAGGCACTTGTGCCTCAGAGCTATCTCCCCAGCCCCCTCACTTGACAAATTTCAATGCATTACATTGAGGGAAAATGATATGTTTTATATATTACAATAAATTGTATATACTGGAAATGTACAACTTAATGTATCAATATAGATTTGTACTCAGAAATAACTCCCACGTCTCTCTGGATAGTATATCAATAATCCTAATATAGGTATTTTTGAAGTATTTAGTGAAACTACTGTTAGCAATTTTAACCCTTGGTGGGATACTGTAACATTTACCGTTGTCACCAAATCACCAGAACTTGTATGGAATGCATGAGAAAAACACTGTGCCTTCACATTATTGTAAGTTTTAAAATTTTCACACGAGTCAACCATCACTAAATTGTCTGCTTCTCTTAGTTGACTGTTGCAGGTTCTAAGGACAAATGTAATCTTGCAAGTTTTATGGTTGCAGATTTCACTTCATGATCTCCATGATAGCACACAGTGTCATGAATGGCAAGATGTCAATTTTGAGACTGAAATTACCTCTACTGCATAACAATCTACACAACCCATATGCATTCAAGTGTTTTATGGACTATAATTGACTCTAAATGCCATGTTCTGTAGGCTTTGTTGTAAGGGGTTGTTCTAAAGTTAACCAGAACCTGAAGAGTCTGCCCTCGTCAGATTAACTAATTATTGATGATTGTGTAAGACGGCCCCCGAGCATACGCTCTAGATGTCACCTTCCATTCCTCCATATATCCTCCTTCCTGGGTGAACGGAGGGTCACAAGCTTTCCTGACCATATCCTTATCTCATAAATGTTGCTGCCTTTCTACAGGACTGTAAGTAATGTGGCTGATAAATGACTAAAGCCTCTGATTGATCCAAAGCAATTCTCTTCTTTTAAATTATGTGTTTTTTTTTTTTCTTAGCAACTATAAGGTCATTAATTCCACCACTGAAGTGGATTTATGTTGTTTTCATACTGCATCTATTCTTCAATGCACACATGAATACAGATGTATTATCTAGGTTCTGAGTTCTGTGCAATTTCAGTACAACTTACAATTTTCTTTGTTAAATTTTTGCAATAATACAATTGCATGTGCTAGACAAAAGCTCTGTACATAATCTATGTTCTCAGCTCTCAACTCAATTTTTTTGAGGGTAAAGCTCTTAATAATACAACATGACATTTATGCATATTCATCTGCTAACAAACAGCTGATGCACAGTCCATCTCTTTTTCTAAATAGAATTGTATCACAAAGCTTTTCTGCTGGAGGGTTAAGAATGTAAGTTAACAGACCAAAAATTGGAGAAAAAGAAGGGCTATAAGGATAGCCAATATTTTGGCCCTAACCCTTCAAGGTCAATAAGGACCCAGGATATAAAAGAACCTGTGCTGTAATATCCTATAACTCAGAGGTGTCCCAAATTTTCTGGTCAAGGAGATTATGGGACCTCAGAGGAAAGGGATGAATTGAACTATAGTGCATCTAAGGAGAGTCACCCAGAGAAAAACATTCTCTCAGGCTTTCACAGAAAGCAAAATGGCCAAGCAATGGCCGTGACTTGTCCCAAAGGCTGATACTAACAACACTTCTACAAAATACTGTCTATGGTCCCAAACTTAATCCTGAGGGGATCTGACCCTGGAAGATACCAAAAAAAAAAAAAAAAAAAAAAAAAAAAAAAAA